>OOFE01049305.1:2228-26429 GCA_900323365.1 Monocentris japonica
TATCCAGATGCTGTATTTGCCTTCCAGCTACGTAACCCAGTCCACAATGGCCACGCTCTTCTGATGCAGGACACCCACAAGCGTCTTATTGAGCGAGGCTACCGCCGGCCTGTGCTGCTGCTCCATCCACTGGGAGGTTGGACCAAGGATGACGACGTGCCACTGGCCTGGCGAATGAGGCAGCACGCTGCCGTGCTGGAGGAGGGTGTCCTCAATCCAGAGTCAACCATCGTAGCTATCTTTCCCTCACCCATGATGTACGCCGGACCAACTGAGGTAACGATTATGAAGAATGTTGGATATGCAATTACATGCTTTATGTTCGTTTTTTAAAACCTTAAAACTAATGTTTCCCTCAAAGCTGAACGGGGACAAGCAGGACTGCAGCAACCAATAATAGCAGAAAGGGGGTTCAAAAGGGTTTCTGAAAGACACATTCGTAATGGAGAAACTGATACCCTTGTGTCATATACATAGTCTCCATTAGATTTTGGCCAAATCCTCTGTCAGTGAAAAACTGGCATATCACTGGATTGTTTTGAGTTACTGTTTAGTGTTTCCATGCCATATGCTAGCCTCTCCTTCTGACTGAGTGTAGCTGTCCTGGGAGTACCATCTTTTAATCATTCACTTATGATGATAGGAAGGTTACGGCGAGAATTATTGAGAGCAGCTTGAATGCTTGTAGATGTTATGCAGGGAACTCCTATCAGTCTGTAATTTTAAACAGGAGGTTTAGACAGCCTGACTCATTCCCAGCCTTACCTTCATAGCCCTGACCCTGGGTGCTCATTTAAAAACACAGTCATGCTCCGCCCACATGGCACCCGGATAATAAAATACCATTTCCCTCGGGGCAGCAAGTGTGCATCCCAGCTTAAGTGTCCTTGAGCAAGACACTGAATGCCTTCAGCTCCAGAGGTGCAATAAATGTATGACCCTGTGCTCTCACCCCTGTGGTAACCTTGTCTGCAAATCCTAGAGCTAATGTATACAAACTATACTGATGTGAACCTTTATTCTTATACCAATAGTATTAGTAATTTTCAAGTAATGTGGAGTGTTAGCAATTATTGATAATGACAAACAGGAAAAGAACCTGAATGCTGGTGAATGCAGAATCCCGAGGGCAGTAGCTGTTTGTGAACTCGTATAGAGGTAGCTTAGGCGCACTAAAAAAGTGAAAAGTTGCTTTAAGGGCTCTTTGGACAGGCTTTTTTAGATTTAAAGACTTCAGCCTAATACATTTTACACAAATTCAAGAAACTTATACCCATACTGTAGGTCTGGGTTCCCCTCACTAAATCACTGACACTGGACAGGCAAGAAAAGGAATTTCTTTGGTTTGATTCAGGCCTTTGAAAGTGATCTTACCTGGCAGTGTAAATCTATTTCGGCTCACCCTCTGTAAAGTCCTTTGAGATATGCTTTGTGACGAAGGGCTGTATAAATAAACTTGACTCTTGCTCTTTTCTGTCCACAGGTGCAGTGGCATTGCAGAGCTCGAATGGTGGCCGGTGCCAACTTCTATATTGTGGGCCGTGACCCTGCGGGCATGCCCCACCCTGACACAGGAAAGGACCTGTACGAGCCCACCCATGGGGCCAAGGTTCTCACCATGGCACCAGGCCTCATCACCCTGGAGATTGTGCCCTTCAAGGTTGCTGCCTACAACAAGGTCAAAAGGGCAATGGACTTCTATGACCCCAAAAAGTAAGTGCTTGATTATCATTTCATTTTTATTGTCTCTGGCACTAATTGACTAGGGTTTCTTAAATGTGTGGAATCCTTTGCTCCATGTCCCCTCTCTTGTTTCCCATAGCGTTATAATTTATCAAGGCAAGTCTACAGTAGCAGATCCTACGGACAGAAGGGGTAAAATTCTGCATGTTATACAGCATATTTATAGATTTACAGTAATGCCTCACATTCAGGTCAATTAAGAGTCAGCAGCCTGTTAAAGTTAAGTACTGTAAATTAATTACGCATTAAGCTTGCTAACAAAAAAAACTTTCATCTGTTTTTCTTCTTGTATTCTTATCTATAGTAAAATGCCAAGCCAAGAATAACAGGATTTTGCTTTAGCTTTCTTACACTGTTAAAAGGTTTTGTGGCTTTCTGTGAGCTTTGAAGTCTCTCAAAAAGAGAACTGCCATTAATTAAAGTGTGTATATGGATTCTGCACATGAAGACTAACAAAAATCATGCACACTTTTTGATGCTGTCTCCACCATCAGGTTATGAACTGTAGCCGTGTTTGGCTAGGAATGTTCTGACTAAATATGGCCAGACTAATCAAAAGATTTGCTTTGTTTTCCATGATGCATATTTTTGATAGTCCAATGTGATTTGTTGAGCAGGAAATTCCACTACTCCTGTGAAAACGGAACACTACAGCAAAAGTTAATGTGTTAAAATATTACCCATACATAGTTTAGGTTTACCTGGCCATGGAATTATGAAATGGGGCAAAACCCCACCTCCTCCCCCCTGTTTGAAACCCAGGAATTACTCAGCCAGAGAAGCTTCCAGTTGTTACCACACTGTTTACATTTCTCCTCTGTCCATCGTTGGAGTAAATACCAGAGTTGGTATTCATCAAGTGTTTCAAAAGGGGAGGGCCAATCAAGCATTGGGGTTGAATGGTTGCATAACTGTATCGATAACTGTCAATCTAAATGATCCACTGAAGCACAAGAGAGTGACAGCATGTCAGGGTGTAACCCTAAACAGAGTAGAGGAACAGTGAAACAGAACGGTCTGTTATCACTAATCTCAAATTCCCTTTCTAGTCATCTCAAAATATGCAAAAATCGTGCCACTGGTTTTCAAGCAACGAACAACCACATTATACACACCAACTCCCACAAAGGAACTGTCCATTTTGGGAGAATAATGTCAAAATGACATGGAGTCCCTTCAGTAGAAATTGCAGAGTATTTATTCGTATGAAATGTCTTTGACGCCTTCTCAACATGTTTGGATGAGGCTAATGCTAGGGATAGAAAGCAGAGAGTAACGCACAACTGGATTTTCAAAGGCAAAGATTTATGGCATTCCATGAGTCTGGCTGCTCTTCTACTGCACATTGACTGAGCCTTGCCAAATTTCAAAAGGAATATGGATGCTCAGCCTAATCACCAGCAATACCCCTCAAAGTCTTTATCTGAAGTGTAATTGCTCAAATCACAGAAAGCTGTTTGTCATTTGACAATGTCTAAAATGTTCTCTGTGGAGTTTGCCTGGTGCTCCTTTACCTCTTACGCCGCTTGAGCAACTGGGTCTTCTTCACCAAAGTTTCCTAAGGTTTCAGAATCACATAAAGATGCTCTACATCTTTTGATAATGATTCAAAATTTTCCCCCATAATCAGCATGACTTCAACGCACTCCAAGTGTAAGCTCGCTGGAAACTGCCGTGAGGTGTAAATCTCAGCAAATGAGATGTCTAAAACTGATGATCCCAAAACTCTGACAGTAATTAATGTACTGGGCTGTTGAAGATGCATTCTGTCGGTATTCAGTTCAACGGTGGTCAGAAATGGAGACTCTTCATGCAGAGTGGGCAGACAGCTTGCTTTGGAGAGGAGCCGATTGGCTGAGGGCTGAGGGTTTAGATTAATCCTCTCAAATTGATAATTCAGGTTTTTAACAAGCCTGTCTAAACCCACGGTCCTTTCAGTTCATTTAGAAAGCAATGGCACCATTGCTATTTTTGTAACTTGTAACTACTTTCTGTGATGTTTTTGTTACTGATCTATTAGAATCAGACATGTAGCATTTGTTAGCAATGCTAGTAGATAGCAATGGAGCTAAAAAACATTTCTCTAAAGGATATGAAAAAGTAACAAAAGAATGCACACACACTTTGTGCCATGACCTTCACTTCACTGGCTCAGTGAATGCAACTACTAATAAACTGCCAGAAATCGTCAGCACATGAAATTTAGTGTTTGGTAAGATATTTATTCCTACACAATCTTTCTTCCCGTCCCCTTTTCACTAGGTGGGGTATGAGTGGGAAATGTAATGTTATTAGAACTTTGTGTTGGTTGCAGACTGTGCAGTCTGCCTGCAGAAATGTTAACTGGTCTTTTCATCCTCCTTGCAACAGGTAAAGCATCAGCTGACGATTTCTAAGACTTGGCACACATCGGATGTGCTACTGATAAGCTGCTTTTGATTGATTTAAAAAATAACAGTTCCTAAAAACTTCTTTTGTATTTTAGCCATCAAGACTACGATTTCATCTCAGGCACACGCATGCGTAAGATGGCTCGTGAGGGACAGAACCCTCCTGAGGGCTTCATGGCGGCCAAGGCCTGGACTGTGCTTAAAGAATACTATAAGTCATTGGAGAAGGCCTAAGTTTGAGTCTTGGATGAAAGAATTGGGAACACAGCGGTTCCTTCAAACGGTTAACATGATGAATGTGGGGACCACTTAACTGCTGTCTAAAATGCTCTGGCTTGTCTCCATGTGTCACTGTAATTGTACACACCACTGTCAGTTTTTAGTCTTAATGCATTTTACTGTATGTACTTTATTTAACTAACTGTATTCTATCAGTATCAAACAAAAAAATTCTTCTAAATGGCTGTTAGACTTTATAACTTATACTTTGGTGAGTGGTTACAATGATTGTGGGTGAGGATTTAAATATCAAAATACTTCATTACCTGCCCGGTAAACTCAATGTACTGTTGACCAGTACTGACGAGGGAATGAATGTTTGTATTCCCATTATCCACATTAAAAAGGCACTTAACTGACTGCTGAACCCCAAACAAGCAACTGTTGTGCATGTTTGTAAGTGGCAGTGCAGTTGCCCAAAATTTGATTCACACTGATATTTGCTGTAAAAGTTGAGTGCCTTGGTGCCTTTCTCAAATTACTATCTTCAGAAAGTGAACATGTCTGTTGTTTGAATTGGAGCAAGCACACCTGCTTCTTGTCCCACTTGTCTCTTTTGTTACATGGAAACGGTACAGTGTTTCAGAAACTGATCTGCAAAACAAATGAGCATTGGAAAGAGAGCTGAAGAGATGTTGTATCAGGATATGCAATCCTAATCTTCCTAAACCTTTAGGAAAACTTTTAACATGAATCTTTTCTCAAATGATCTATGTATTCTGTCCTGATGTTGAAATGTTTTCTCTTTTAACTGTATCTTGCATGTAGTTTTGACCATTTTATGCCTGTTTCTCACTGGGTTTTTTTTTTTTTTTGTTTGCTTATTTTTTTTCCCTGAACCATGACTTTCTTTTTTTTTTTTTTTTTTGTATTGTGTTACTGATATTTTCCATTCGGTTATTCCTTTTTGTCATTATTCCTTGTCCAATAAACCATTTTTACCAAATGGAACAGTTTGTTTCACACACACCAAAGCCTAAATCCATAACACATTTTCAAAGAATTTCACTTAATTTAAAATGACAGCACTGAATTTCATGTATTTCACAAACTAAACTTGCATTGATGAGCTTTCATCAACTTTTAGCTGCCTGTGATCTTATCGTAATGCAATTTCATATTCAGTCATCTCATCGGACCAATAACTGAATCTCATATCTTTGTGATAAACCTGTTTCAAGTGTATTTTGTCGTCTGCCTGAACACCACATACACACACGCAACAAAATTCAATTTCTCAGAATTATTAGGTCCATTATTATTAGGAACGATTCTGATCTCCCACCATACGGGTCAGTCGTTCAATCTGTTGTATATTGAATGAGACAGACCCTCTACTGACCCCAATCAGACACACACACACACACACACACACACACACACTGTATACATGCAGCTACAGCTGGCTCCCAGATGAAGTCGCACAGTGAAAGTCGAACACAAAGGGTTAATCTCAGACCTGAAAGAGTGTCTCTGTCAGAAATACCCTGGATACTTCATCTAATCCAACTCCAAGATGTAATGAATAGACCTGCCAGCTGCAATTTTTCTACCTTTCGCCAGATCTTGTTCAATCTCAAATGGTAATCAAGCTTGGGCCTCAATACAACTTCAAAGGAAGAACTGTTATGCACTGAAAATGATGGAATGATTTTGGAGAGGTTGCATTCGTTCGTTAAACTGTCTTAGGGAGATCAGTACTCCCGAGTAATTCAGGTATGCTTGTGCTTAACCTCTTGATGTTGTCATAGTTACATCGCACACGTTGCATTTTAGTTTTGTGTCCATTTCCAGATATCTCACCCCATAATCAGATCTTGCTTTGAATTTTTCATCCCTCCGAGTGTATTGTTACAGGATGGCGCAATGCCAGAGAAAAGGGTTGAGGGTGCCAGAAGGATTGTAATTATCTGACTACTGTTTACATGACATGCATACTCCCCTCACCTGTCACACCTTATTTAATTAACTGACATTATTGTTACACACACAGTCTGGGCAGTTTGGTCATAAAATTTGTCACATCCTGAGATATTTTTGTCAAAGCATTTTTTCAGCATCCTGCAAAGACGATTGCTGAAGGCCAAACCTAACTGGTATCAGAGTGGCCAGCCGTGTCCACATCGAAGGCAGACCTTACAGTTTGCCAGCAGTCTCAGAGGAGTTGAATGTTATGTAATCATGCAGACGTTCTGGGTATAGCTTAATGCAATACATCATTTGTAAATGAACAGAACAAATGCAATAGATCCCTGCACTGTAAGAGACGCCACTTTGAGATTAACATTAAAGGTTATGTTTGCATTGCAACAGCTGCCACTTTTGAGACCGACATGAGACTAAATACCACCACCATAGGCATCCTCCTTCATGCATGTGCACTGTGACCATAGTATGGCTCATAGTATGTGCAATGACATCATCCCCATCCCATCCCATTCCACCAAAAGGTTCTGCTCTTACATGGACTCCAGCTGCATTTATCTCCAATTTCCCTCCATCTGGTTTGAGTTCCATTCAAAGCCAGTCATGATAAGGCTTTTCTTTACTAAATGCAATACAATGATGCAGGGCATGGTCAAATGAACACAGTGTGTACAACATTCCTCACTGATGGTTTTGAGGTGTCTGTGATAGTGCAGTGTGCTCTCTGGCACAAATCTACAGGGCAAAGTCAATGCTGATCACAAGTAACAATGATTTTGTGTGATCATCTGGGCCTTCCATCTTCATGAAGGCAGTGGAAAAAGCTGTCTCAGATATACTGTTTCACAAGCTCCAGTAAGAGCTCACTTGGGATTTGATTATTGAGAAGGTTTTGACATATGGCTAACATCATTGCTATGCTCTTCATTGGGTTACCGCTCACACTTAGTCAATAGGGGCATTTTGATCCTAGAAGTCACTGTTAAAAAAAATGCATTGTGGGATAAACGCATGCGAGTATGTTAGTAGTGATTAGAATTTGTCAAATTTGCTTAATCCAGTTATGGAAGATTGGATTGATCCGCAGCAGAACACTTCACGTTGCAGGGGCTTGATGCTGGTGTTGGCTTGATCTTGACCATGCCCTGTCCACACATCAGGATATCTGGACAGAGGAATCAAAGAAAAGCCATTCATCCTCACTTTGTGTTCCTAAATCAAGTCCACACTGTGTTTTCTCTCTGGGAATATCAAATCCAACTATTGAGTACAGTTATTAGTGAATCATTACAGTGCATTCATTTCTTGATGTTTCGTGGTGCAACGCTAATAGTTTTCTATTGAGTCTTTATTTTACAATACTGTGAATCTGTGATGTTTATGCACGTTTTTTAGTTTGTCGTTTTAATGATCTGGTAATATAATGATGTCATGAACAAGCAGCCAAGAGTGCAGAGAGTCACAGACAAATGAATGTATTGCACACTCTTAAAGATGTACCATGATGTATATGTACACATGATGGTGGCCAAAGAATTGCCACAAATCATTATCCATGCCACCATCATGTATGGTGAAGTTTTTCCTCATACATGCTATTGAAATAGGATACAGAAGACACTCATTACTACAACATTACTATACCCTGATAAATCTTTCTGCTTTATGATTCCCTTGTCAACATACCATATCAGAATGAGGCTAGACAGCCTGGGGAACATTACCTCAGGAGCCAGAGGCTCAATATAAAGAGATCATACAGATGGAGGGAGATCATACATCAAATGATGCTTACCATCACATCAAAGGAAAGCATCTGTTTCACGACAGCGGAGGACTCAGGCAAGGTTGAATTCCAGGCTCTTATACCACACATAAACTGTCAGGCACAAAAGACGGGCTGTGAGCACATCACATCCTTCACAGCCCCTTCAGTGAGGGTCCCACTGACAGGATGGTGCAATGGAGAAAGAGGAAACTGTCAGCCTAACTGCCACCTACCTGGAGGAAAGACAGATATCTACAATGTCAACATCCACTATGGTTTCAAAAACTAGAAAAAAAAGTTCCTGACAGGCCTGAAGCATAGACTGTATCTGGTAGCTGACCTGAGTTGCAGGGCCTAATCCAGATTTCAAATGCATTTTTGAAAATTGATTCAATATGGTTGCATATCATTGGAAAGATACATTTCTGATATTTTATTTGAGCCTACTCACATCCTTATCAGATATATTGCAAGTAATAAGCTCTTGAAAATGACCCACTATTCAATTCTTTTGCCTGATCTTGCCAATTATGACTGCATCTGCTTTCTCGGCTTATTGTGGCAACTAAAATGATAAACTTTAAAACAGAGCTTATAAAATACTTAAACAATCAAATCA
Organism: Monocentris japonica; assembly: GCA_900323365.1. Taxonomy (NCBI): domain Eukaryota; kingdom Metazoa; phylum Chordata; class Actinopteri; order Trachichthyiformes; family Monocentridae; genus Monocentris; species Monocentris japonica. The sequence goes on from OOFE01049305.1 coordinate 10,954, forward strand.
AATCAAAGCACACACTTTACTCATGAAATTAATTTAAGTAGAGACAACAAAGCACCACCAGATAAAAAAAGAGAAAAAACAATAATACAATAATAGTAAAAATAAAATAAAATAAAAGACATAACATAAAGGCAAGTCTATAAAAAATGAGTCTTAAGCCTAGACCTTGAAGTGACCAGAAGAGCCTGAGGATCTGAGGTTGCACACTGGCTCATAAAGGGTTAAAGCTTGGGGGCAGACCTAACTATGCTTTCAAATTAATCAGATAACTTTTAAAATCAATTTTAAACCTCACAGGCAAGTTAGGTAACCAGTGAAGAGGTGCCAGAATTGAAGTTACATTACATTACAGTCATTTAGCAGACGCTTTTATCCAAAGTGACTTACAATAAGTGCATTCAGCATAGGTAGGTAAGAGAACTACTAGTCACCAGAAATTGTAAGTGCATTTCCTTCCTAAACAAGCATCTAAAAGCAGAACCAGTGCTAAGGTAAAAGTTAGCTACCTACTTTTTATTGAAACAAATGAGCCAAATAAGTGAAGCAAATAAACAAGAGCTAAGACAAATAAGTGAAGCATATCAACATATAAGCAAGTGCTAAGAGGAAGGGTCAGGGTAGTGATTTTGTCTTTTTGTACCAGTTAAGGTACTGCTACATTTTGAACAAACTGGAGGCATGAAAGAAACTTCTGGTTGATGCCAGAATAAAGTTACAATAGTCTAAATGTGAAAAGAAAAAAAGCATCAATGGCTTTCTCAAGATTACTAAATGCTAAAAATAAAAACTCCTTCATTTTGGAAATGGTAAGGGAGGCAAGACTGCATCACTCTCTTTGCCTGTTCATCAAAGCTTGTTGTCTGACAGAGTGCTTCGTTCATTATGAAACAGTAACACTATTTATTTTTTATTTGTTTTTATTTAGCTGGAGAAAATGCCACCCAACACTTAATATCTGAGGCATTCCTTGAGTGTAGCTGCTTGATATACATCGGTCGCAGTCGAACTATTCCATGTTAAAAATAGAAATACCTGGACCAACTCTGTTGAGCACTTCTTTCAGGAATTTTGCTGGAACATCCTCAAGACAGCAAGTGGTGGAAATTCGTTCAGGATACAGTTTCTGGAGATGAGAGAGAGATAGTTTCAAAAGTGTGAAAAAACAAACATTTCCCCATTCTCTATTCCCTAATTTCCGTCACTAATATGACCTGGTTTGATTCAAAGCTTTATGGGCTTAACTTTTCTGGTAAAAAATGTTTAAAAGCTCTTCGCATTTCCCTGGGGTGTCTTCAGTACCATGACTGGTGGAGGGGCTCATTACAGTCTATTACACTGAGCAGAACCCTTGGATTATGGGAAGAAATACCATTCCAAGCCAGGTCCTGGAATGGAGATTTACCCTTCAAATAGCCCTGAGAGAATATTTTAACTACAAAAGGATCATCGCTGTCAACTTTCCACGGTGGTCAAAACAGCCGTTGAAGCTTGAGAGCTAGAGAAAATCATATATGACTAAATTAATAAACATTGTTCTGACAAATATGTTTTACTATAATGTTCAGAACTGTCAATTTTCTTTGGCCAGACTGCCAGTTAAATTGAAGGATTGCAGATGCCTGTTGGACTGCTCTCTCTCTTTCCCTCTCTCTCTCTCTCTCTCTCTCACACACACACACACACACACACACTGCTTTATGTCCAATCAATAATAGATTAATTTTGTGATAATACAGCAATCGATACTCTTTGTGTCAGGGTGATTTTACATATGGACATCTTTTTGGACATTATGGAGATTTTCTGTATCCAGAAAGTTAGTTTGTGTATTAGTCTGGTTTCTGGCTTTGGGACAGAGTACTAATACTAATAAATATTGGATTAGAATTGGAATAGTGGAATAACATTCTGTTTTGGGTGGATTTTCATTTTATTCACTATACTTCTCTCAGACCTTTTTAAATTTGTTCTTTTGATTTAATAATTTAGCCGATACTGCTATTTTTCATTTGTTTTTTTTCATGAAGAGTCTACAGTATGTGTGTTCACAGGTTCAGTTCAGTGGAAGAATGACAGCACTGCTGGCTTGAAACTGCTCAGCAGTTCAGATCCTGGGGTCCTGGATCATTTCCTCAAGGATCTAAGCAGTAGAGCATCTAATAGCTGGAGACTACAAAGTCCTTGCCAGATAGTGTAACCATGGCCACTGCTAGTGGTTTAAGATAACAGAGCCAAGTCAAAAGGTTTGACAGATATCATGCCTTTCCAAAACCAAGGGAGAGAGGAGATGTGCCTGTGGGATATGGGGGATGCAGCGAATCTGTAATGTCTCAAACTGAGAGAAGTTTGGGAAAGACACAGTGCAAATGTTTCATATTAATATTTCAAATGAAGAGAAGTAATGTTGCTTTAGTATTAGTATTGTTGCTTTAGTACCACATTAGTATTATGACATTATTAACTCAAATATTTACAGTGTTTTGAACTCCAAGCCAACAAAAACAAAAACATGTCAAAGGCACTATGATGTTTTAAATGATGTTAACAAATGTGATCTATTAAACTTTATTGCCATGATTATAAATGTTATTACATACAAGCTGTTGCAGTACATTTAAGATGTTTAAACTCAAAAGATGTGACTTAACATCCTAAATGTTGGTTGTTTCGTTATCCATTTGTCAAACAAGCACTTCACTGGTGTAATGGAGTCTCCTATCGGCTATATAAAAGTGCACCAGATTGTTTTGGAAGCTTATGAAGTTGAAGAACCTGTTTATTCCCAGATCATGGCATAGGATCATGGGAGGGATTTTCATTCCCAAAGAGAAAAATTCTGCAGATATTAGTCAGTTGTGGTTTATTTTCTTTTATGTGGTGGTTCAGAGGACGATCGGGTCAATTTACTCCAGATTTGTCTATCCTGAAAATTGGCAGGGAAAATCCCGACCAGAAGTGTGGTCAAAGAGAAATTTGATAGTCATTTCATGCCCTTTTAAACTAAGATGGAACTGTGGGGGTTAACTCGCTGTGTGTTTGGTGGTCATACAAACTATAATGACGTTTCGACTGACACAGTGAGTAGATGACATGAACGTGAGCGGAGTTGAGTGACAGTTGATTTTTCACAGTGTTGTGCATCTGCTCTCCTCAGCCGCTCCTTCTCTTCTCAAATTTCACTCATGCTCAGATCTGCAAACCCATGCACTCCGAATTTGCACCATCCTCTCCCAAAAGAGGTCTAGCATCACCCACATGGATCAATCTGAGCAATTATCTTACCCCCATAATGAGAAAACTTTTTCTATCTACTCACCGCATGTCAGTCTCTGAACAACTCATGCAGCATAATCCAAGAGTGTTGTAGCCAAACGATTGGCCTCTCATTCCAAAGAGCCTATATTTATCTCACTGACTCTTCCTTGTTATTAAAAGCATGAATGGTCGCGTGCCTTGTCACACTCTGTCAGAAGGCTCTGTTCACTTACTGCGCTGCAACACACACACCTTGAGGTGTGCAGTGACAGCGTGAGCGACTACTAGGACTACATAGTACAGCACCTTGTACCAAAATGTTGGTGAACAAATTGAATGATAAGCTAAATTGGGCTGAGTAGCATCTCCATTGTTAAGGGGAAACTGGCAACCAAAAGGTTTTTTATAGATGAGGAATTTTAGAGAAGCCTGTCAAAAGCTTAGGAAGGTGGTATGATGCGACTCTAAATGACAAGGAGCAGGTTGAAGAGATAAGGCAAGGCGTTAGAGGCATTGAAGTCAAGACCACCAATTAAAGTGATGTTGTGCCTGCAAAAAACAAGATACCTATATCAAAGATGGGGAAATTTGCAAGGCTAGTTATCTCATATGTTTGGAAATGGCTTGGAGTCCCACAATGTCTACCTATATCTAGGTAGACATCTACCTGTATCTAGCCTAAAAGAGGAGTTCATGTGCACAAAGGTAAGATTGGAGATGATGCTGTCAGAGTCTAACAACCTAACAGGAGTGGATTGCAGCGCCTACTGTATTAGCAAAGTGAAAATGGAGGCCATGAGAAGCAGTTCACAGTTCAGCAGGCAGTCTGTAGGGCAGGTGCAACCAAGGCAGGGAGGCAAGGACAACCCTTATGGAGTAAGGCAACTCCATCAGGGAAAAGAAAGATGGAGTCGTGGAGCAAACACATCAGCAGGAGGAAGTGGCAAGGTGTGCTAAGGCTGTCTATTAGGCAAAGCCGGGTCAGTGGATAAATTGGGAAAGTTCACTGAGACCGAGGGTTTGCAGCATCCACCTTAACACTACTAGGTGAACTAGGCATTTGTGGGTGGAGCTTAAAGCAGTTAGTAAATGGTACATCTGAGGCAGCAGTGGGACCAAGTGAGTGGCTGTGATTGAGGAAAAAGCATAATGACTGGGGCACAAGTCAGCAGAAGTGAGCAGTTATACACTGTTCTCAGCTCAGGTATTATTCTTTGCTGATTCAATTCGGTAAAACAGTGTATTTGGTGCACTCACTGCAATATAACAGCTGGTTTGTACAATACAGCATATGTATGCTGTTGACCCCTATCATATTCTGTGAATCATAGATCATGCAGCATAGTTCACTTTGAGTTCATGAGGTAGACTCATAGGAGAAGACATAATGAGTACCTGTGATTGACTTCCAGCCGCTTGTTGCTCACAAAAAAGTGTAGTGATGCGGTTTCAGCCTCTCCTTGGCAGAGCACACTCAGGCAATCTCAAGTTCCCCCATATCATCAGATGTGCTGCTATCCGATGCCACGATTGTATTTGTCTTGGACATTGTTCTAGCTTTGATCATAAATTGCAGTAATTACTCTGAGCCTTATACTTTCCCTCTGGAAACAATGCATGGAACAGGAGAAGCCAGAGCGTACACAAGCACCAACACAGAGGGCAATGTGGGTGCAATAGTGAGAGGATAAATAGCCCAATTAAATGCAGCCTTTATGTTTTTCATCTACAATGCACTTTGCAGCTCAACTAGTAGTGTGCAGCGTCTGAACAGCATATCAGTTGAATCCGGATGTGTTAACGAAACAGGGTGTTCTGTAATTGAACCAGATCTTTGTCTACCTCCTCCTCCGCCTTTCCTTTCCTTTTATCCTCACGTCTCCAAGCACAAATAAATAAATGAAGAGAACCTGAGATGTGAATACAGGGAATTGTTCATTATGGTTTCTGGAAAACAGCAGTAATCAGGACTAACAACAGGCTGTGTGACTCATTCAGTTCCTGAATAGTAGGGGCCACACGATTAACCCCCCAGTTACCCTTCACCTACTTCATACAGTACAAAAAATGATGTCTTAGTCTCCCCTCAACAGAAAACAAACATGTTTGAATTCCAAGAGTGATAAGTTCATTCCGTGATAAAATGTGGATAATTAAAATTCCTGTCAAACTCGACAGCAACTTCCTGGCACATTACAGACCTCTTTTTCTGGCAATCATCAAGCCTCAGTGGAGTCTCAATGTGGTTATCCAAAAATATGGTGACAGAAATTCCAGCAATTCTCTATTTTTAACCAGAAACATTTTATTGCTGTGAGATGTAACCCACCCAATGGTGTCAAGACACATTGTAAGTCAAGGAGGTTGAGTGAGATTGACAGTTTCCACTGAGAAACTGGTTTACTGATCATCCTCAGCCCTCCAGCATGTCCCACTGCAGCTATTGGAGGAGATATAGCTGAACATGGAGCTCTGAACTTAAGGAAGACAAACAACATGGCTCTGCTTTGACTTCCAACAGACTATGCATATTTTTGTTCCTAGCGTCCAAACATTTTCTCATCCACGGATCAAAATGAATCACTGTGCTTTGAGGCCCCAGAGCCAGCTGACATTTTGCCCCTGGTGAATGTAAGCCAATCTTGGAGGTTAAAGTGTAAAGCAAATTCAATCTCTATCTGCATGTTTTAACAGGCGATGGCCATCGGAGAAAAATGATACCTGCATGACCCAGATCCTCACAGTTAAGACATTTTTTTCTCATTCATTTCAGGGCTCTTACCAATATGCCATGAGATGAAACATACCCTGATCTAAAGTCAAAAATATGACTGGGATTTGACCAATGTTAAAATTATATTGCCACTGGAATGTTAGCACACATTTGCAAACAGACATTAAGGGAATGATGTATTCCTCAGCTAGAATGATGCGCATCATTTCAGAAAGAGTGTTCAATCCTTTCTATCCAAGAGAGATTCTGAATAGCTCTCTTTAGACTGCAGGTCTTTGGACTATCCCTTAATTTAGCATGTACTAAAAGTAACTCAGTACAACCAAAGGCGAATCTTAAGAATAAAAGGATTGTTGACAGAGGAAATGTTTGCTAGTAGCTTCTAAAAGTAGCTCATTTTGATTGAAAACAAGACTGCATGTGATTCTAAAATCGACCCCAGCTCACAGCGAGTTGTGCAACACTTGGGCTATGCTGATTTCCACGACATTTCTCATTGGAAAACCTACTCAGTACACAGTGATGGAAATATGCACCCGCCAACAGTATCAAATGTGTATCCCCGGGGAGGTCATTACTTTATGATGTGGTATCTTCAGATGCCAACGTATAATGATTCACCTCAACATGGTTGAGGTGTGAGAGAAACCATTGCTGTTCAAAATAAATATTCCTGCCATTCGCAGGGCCAAGATTTGCAATTGTTCACACAGATCAATTCTGCCCTTTGCCTGGTACCAAACAACATTTAAGATTTCAATATAAGCTATTAGAAGAGGGCCATTTGCAATATTGAATTTTGTTATCAAGAAAAGCGTTGCAGCTAAGCCGACAGCAGGTGTTTTCAAGGGGATTAAAGGTAAACAAACTCATAGTTATGTTGACTTAAAATGTGAAATGAATTTTTGTTTGCATTTAAGAGTTTGGAAAAAATTGTACTCTTAAACTAATTCATTTCAGCATTTTATCAATCCATGGAATCTCATTTCTATGGTTATTATTATTATTATTGTTATTATTATTATTATTATTGTCTATGTTATTCTATATGTTATCCTCATATTCTCTATGTTATCTGAAAACCAAACAAACTCTCCTGTAAAAAAAAAAAGACTTCGAAATTAACTGTGCAGTATACTGTATCTAACAAGGTGCCGTTAATGCTTTCCTTCTCTATTTTCTCCCATGAAGAAATTTTATTTTGTTCACTAATCTCTATAAAGTCAAAAATTTAGCAAGCTCAGTGGCCTCGTGGTTAGAGTATTTTACCTGAGGCTTGCACATTCAGTTCCCAATTGTGTGACTCTATTTTTTACCATGATTCTGAGTCTGTGACATGTGTCTCCAATAACTCTTTTCAAAGCACCCAATTTGTTCGGCTACTGAAACATTGCATTTCAAAACCTGTTTAGTTGCTCTGTTGCCACCACCGTTTGGATTTCACTACACTTCCTTTTAACAGTGTACAGAACTTCTCCTGGTATAGTATTGAGAAGTTTTTTAGCATAACAGCTAATATCACTGTCATGCTCTTGCTATCAGTGACAACTCATTGATAGCAATACAATCAACTCACTAAGTTGTACAGCACAGGCTAGTATTTAGTCTGTATCCTGTAGCCTTAAGTAGGCAACATTATATAGGTAGATATACAGGGAGTAGATGATAGATAGAGAAATGAATGATAGGAATGATAGGATAGATGATGGGTGGATGGATGGATGTATGTATGGATGGATGGATGGGTGGATGGATGGCTGGATGGATGGGTAGACTGACTAAAGCCAAACCTTTAAACACTGTACACATTTCCGACGTAGCAACAGTGTTAAGTCCTTGGGTTATGTGACTGTTTGCCCAAACTCTAATAAATAGCAGTGTTGAGAGCACCACAGTGAAAAATCCAAGTGCAAACAACTTTTCTCTCCTTGCTGAAATAAAGCAGGCTGCCAAGATGCTGGGCATAATTCAGTCTTGGGCTTCCTGTGCTATTAAGCTGTCAAATATAAAGCCTGCTTTAATGCCACTGCTGTTTTCTGCCGAAAAGTACGATTTTGAAGCAACCCATGAAAAGAACATGTCCACTCTTGTCATTATGGAATTATATTTTTGTTGTTATAACAAAATATAGAAACAAGCTTCTTGTAATTGGTTGAAACCAAGTGTGTCAAAACCTACCAGCTATTGATGTCATACACTCTAGCGATACAAAACACTCGTTGGTTGTGGTTAATACTGAAACATTGTGTGACAAATCTCATATTCTGAAGAGCCTGTGATAAATTAGGATGGTCCTTCACAACATTTGTATGGCCAATATGGACAAATTCAATAAGCAGGATAACCATACACAACTGATGTTCATCATATGAAACATCATAACTAACAAATGTGGATTCACTTTGCTCCATTCTTTGCAATTACTACACATTGAAACAAACCATTTATAGCTACAGAATTCATTTAAAATGTTTAACTACCAACAACTTAGTCAGTCAATTTGAGTGTGAAAAAAATGTTCAATCCAATTTAATAAACCTAAATAAAGCCAGTAGTGGGACAAAACCTGCACTACAGGGGGGTGCTACAATCCAACTCTAGACTGAGCATTAATAAAGTCATTGATTATCGAGATATTAATATCTAGATGGTATGACCTAGTTGTTAACTTGTTTTCATAGTTATTGAACCTGGCTTTCTTTCATCTTAACTGTTTACGTGCTAGTCTGATGGTCTGGCTGACTTCTCTGTTTTTTCAACTGAAAATGAAAGCCAAGCAGACTGACTGGCAGCCTGAGCCTCCTCTGGGTTACACAAATCAAACCTTTTTTGTGGGAGGGGAAATTGAAAAGAGTTTCCATACAATCAGTCTTTACAGGGAACAAACGCTGTGATAAATCACACCTGTGTGTTGTCACAGGTTCTAAAGTTGACCTCCCTGTAACATCTCCAGCACAACACTGACACAGTATCTTCTCATTATTACTGCGTTGGCATCATAAAAGGATGTTTATTATATCAGCCCTATAATCTGCTCCCACTGGCAAGCTTTGGTAAGCTCAGGTAACATGGAGGTCTGTTTTAGCGCAAGACCACACTAGATAACACTGAAACAGGACTGGTTGTGCTACATATAGGTTTTGCATGCTATCTTCACCACAGGGAAGTGAATAGTGTGTACAGGTAGTTAGTTTTAAGTTAGTATCAGCTGATTTGTGTCATCACGCTAAATTGCTTTTTAAATCTAATTTCTCCTAATTTCTACACTGTATGCTCAGACATTTTCCATGCCTATCCGTGCTCAGGGATGTAATGTCATAAGGTGTAGGGATTGAATTTCACATGGCCTGAAGCCATTATGTTATAAAGAATACAATTTCTGGGAAATGTTTTGAGCGTCGTTTACATGCAAAGAACGGGACATTTTGTTCCTCGCTGTCGCCTGGGGAATCCGTCTGCTCTTTGTGCCGTGGTTTTTCCCCACTGACCACAGACACTTTGTTCACTTTCTCAAGGCAGAATTCCAGCCAACGTCCAAGATCCTCTGCATGGTGACTGAGGAATAAAACATACCCAATATGCATCACATCTGCCCAACAACTCCCCGGGGAAGCGATGGGTCAAGATGACTTTCAGAAATTCACAAGACTCCTTTACCGTTTGAGTGTTGCCAAAACCACCATGACAAATGTGATTCTGTAACACAGTTAAGCCTTAACTGAGATTTTACCAGAGGACTAAGGGGCATTCATGGAATGCTCTGAAACATGAAAATTAAAATTTGCTTTTTTTTGACTGTGCTATGTTTCTCTCAATACCTGTCATGCAGCTTTCTTTGGGCTAAGCCTATGCTTTTTAAAGCCTCCTTACTGTATGTATGTTTTTGATGTAGTTGGTGCAAATTGATGGTCTTTTCCAGCAACAGACCTCCATGAAATCTAACATTTGTTATGTAAATGCACTTGTCCCACACAGTTGCACTTCATCACTCATAATCTTGCATTGCCATCTCATGCAGCTGCAGACGCTGTCTTATAAATCTTAACCAACATTGCATCATCGTGGCATCACCTGTCCACCATCACCATATCCTCTCATTTGTCGAGGTAGACTATCGCAGGTCTTTTGCACTTAATCAGTCTTCTGTGTGACTGGCTGCCCACCTGGCATCTATTACACACACACACACACACACACACACAGATAAACACACCCGAACTTACACCAAAACAGAGAGACTAGTTAAACCACCCTGTCATAGTTACAGCGGGATCTTGGTTGCACGTGGATCTTATTTGTAAAACCGGAGTCAACAGTCCTTTTCATCTTTTATCTTGGGTTTAATTTTTTCATTAGGTCTTTTTGTCACATTGTTTGAAACCAGTGGCGTTGCTGGAAGCATTAAATGCTTTGGCTGTCTTTCATAAGTGAAAACAGAAACCTCATTGCATACACATGCAGTTTGTAATGAACAAAAGATTGAGTGTAGGTGCCACTGGAACATTTTTTGGAAAAGGCAGCAGTTAGGCTGCTCCAGCAGACCTCTCTTTCCTTGGGCCTATAAATCACGATACCTCTCTGGAGACAAGACAGGAAAAATAAAATGAAACAAAACCAAACGAACTGAGGAAAGCGTTAACCCACAACAATAAATAAAAAAAATAATGTATAATAAATCCTGTCTCCATCTTTCATGAAAGCCTGTTTAATTCATACTAGCAGCGGAGTACACTTAATTTAATTGATAATCTATAATTGATGGTTGAAAAAAATATTCACAAGCCGCCCAACAATGAAGACAGCTATCTGTATATAATAGCTGAGTGCTGTTTGGATGGAAAGCAAGTGAAGCAGAGGAAAAGGATGCAACGTGTTTAACATCTACTGTAAACAGCAGCACTGGTCACTCCAGCACAAAGAAGCCAGTGATTATATATTGTAAGTGGAGATGGTGTACCTCACCACATGGTCATAAAGCTTCAGATTTCTGGGTGATGAGATCATGCCCTCCCAAGATAAGCCCTCAGCTAATTGAATGGATGGCTTAGGAATAAAAGACTGCTGTCCCTTATTTTCTTGTTGTGCCGGAAATGTCTTTGAGTGCTTAGTATACAGTAATTGACCAAGGACACATGAAAGGAAGTTTTCCTTGAAAGATGGTCTTACAAAAGGTTTTACTTATCACTGTTAGCATATACAAATTGCCTAGGTTTTAACTTTGTCGCAGAGAAATTGGAAACATACCACAGGAATGTGCTTCATCTTTGCTGAACATTCCTCTTTTTAAGAGGGTTTTTGTGGGACAAAGACAAAACAAGCTTTCCAGGTCAAAGTTGACCCTTGGAGACAGGTTCAGGACGGATGATAGTAATAAACTTTTTCTCAGTATTTCTGTGATATATGGGTATTTGATACACTGCTGTACTTTAGAGGGTGTCCAGAGATCATCAAGTGGTTAAGCCTCCTGCCTCTGGAACCACACGTGTGAAAATACTAAGGCTGCATGGACTGCCCACTTTCCTTTTTTAGAACAAAAAGATACATTTAGAGGGGAAAAATACTGGAGAACAATACCTTTCCTACTCACCAAGTTTCATTTTTCTGTCATTTACAATCTTAGCAACGTTTGGCTACAAGTATTTGAAATGTCTTACTACTACATCTGTCATCTGTCTGTCCCCAGTTATGGTGACATTGAGATTTTTCCCAGACTGGAGTACATAGCATATGTTGTGACCTCAGTGGATGAACCTAGAATCCTGCAATGTGTGCGTGTCAAAGAGACAGCAGGATTCAGTGTCCAGAAACCAGAAAACTGTGTTTCTTCTGTGGCTAAGTGGTCGCTGGTGTTGACTGAGTGCTGGCTCTCAGCCTGTCCCATCTTTGACCAAGAGGCATGGTTGTCCAGAGATGAATTATCTCTTTACGATGGGAAGGTCTGAGACTTAACAATATCCTTACACTTGTCCAAACCAGAAGAATTCTATGACTGAGCAACATATCTTCGTGACCTATGACTGAACTGGATTGGAATACATATAAAATTGGTCTTCACAGATGCTTGTGGTAATGTGGAACTAGGAATATTGATTTAAAATGTGTCTACAGTTTTTTTCCTGACACCCTGAGGATCCTCTGGAATGGATTTTTTTTGCCTCTTTACAGTGTCAACACCAGAAAAAGCCTGCCACACAACGCAAGCGCCAGCTCCCTCTCACATCCCACGCCTCCGACATGTAAAAATGGTTACGGCCTCAAACAATGAGTGGAGGCAGGGTTAGATTAAGCTTGGGAACTTGATATTGTACTTGCAATGCAATGCTACCAAATAGTAACTAAGTTCACCCTCATAAGAATGGTATGCATTAATCAAACCCTTTAGTTCACCTTTTATTAAAAAGAATCAGACAGAGAATGCCCTGGATTTCATTGGCATACGGTGCTAGAGAGACTAAGTGGTCACAAATGTGTAAAGATAAAAGATCTGAGAGGGAATTACACTGATAGAAACCGACATTTGAAATCTTTCAAGGGGTCCAGCTCTATGACTTTCCTGTCTGCCGACATCACAGGTTTGGGGACAATGGTGCATTGTATAGCAGTCATTCAATCCCATACTGCGCGGTAACATTGATAGCGAGTGATCACAGAAAAATGATGTCACCACAGCTGCTTGCAGGAACAACAATGAACTACCTTAGGATGGGCAGATCTGAAGTCAGATTAAAGCCAGGGATAACTCCAAATAATATCCATGGACACATTGATTACATGGCATTGTTGAGGGACTTTCTCAGCAGACATTCACTGTAAGATACCCCATCATCTAGGCAATTATGAGGATCAGCTTGTGATAGAAGAGTTGAGTAAAGTTTCATTCATTTTTTTAGTTAGGTAAAAGTATTTAAGCATGTTTGATTGGTTTATGTATGTATGTAACTTTGTTAAAATGTAACAAGTAACTGCAAGTGCAAGTAGACTAAAAAGTAGATGAAATGTACTATTTTGTAAAATAGAAATAATTATTTATAGTGCAGTTCAAGATTCTACCCAAATATCTGAGTACTGGGTATATCTCCGTTTTATAACATAAAACACAACATAAAACTTTTTTTGATGGAATATAATAAAGTTTTGATTAAGGGTACCATACTTACGTGTTTAGTTAACGACTGCTGAAACAGCGACTGCCCATGGTAGCTACAAAACCTGAAAACACTGTTTCTGGACATAGACAGAAAGGTCTATGCTTCATGCACTAAAATGTATGCAATTCTAATTGTTGCAGACATTTAAAGCAGCACCTTGCAGTAAACCGCTGAGTGCATGCATAAGCCAGACATACCATGCATAACACTAGTCTCATATGCATGTGGCTAGGGCTGGCTCCAATTAAAACTCTATTCAGCACTCCTCATAGGGATCTCCACAACAGTAATTAAGTTTGCATTTATCTGTACAGTCCACGCACGGCTGAGCTCTAAGTATACCATTAAAAGTCCCACAGATGGTATTATCTAATTTTCTGGTTTACCATATTGATTCAATGGAATATTTGGAAAATCACAGTTTATCATAAAACATGGTATTTATAGCCTATATTGGTCAGGCACATAGTAAATCTCATTTGGAGAGTGGGCCACAAGCTGTCAGACTCTGGCCCCTCTGCATACTGCTCTGTTGGATATGTACCTGGTGCCTCTTATTCATGGTTCATGCTAGTCAGAACCACAGGCACAATATATTTTATCAACCTCAGCACAGGCAACTATATTTAATGTCCCCCCTCCCATGTAATATTGCATTGGCTGTGGCCGTTGAAGGATGAACAAAAGCCTAGTATCTGCAGAGTAGAAAAGCATACATGCTATTATTCTGTGTGATACCTGTTCTGTAATGTCTGTAATGTCTTTACGTCCTTGTAATGCTTTGTATTTACCCATGAGACATGATCATGGAATGTACTGCTAGCAAAGCTGCCTTTTCTCTCGCATCAATTGTCTATAGTGAAACTTCAGGAGAACAGGCAGCCACATCTTTAAAGAAGACTTCAAATAACACAGGCACCAATGACAGTGTGCCTCTGTGTGCCCCCATTTCCCATAGCCCAAGGCAAAGAGGGCATTGTTTGATTTAGATGCAGGGATGGCCTTCTGGGCCCTTCATTACCAGACCCCTGCTTGCTTTCATGTGGTCAGCATTCTACCAAACAAGGGTCACTGTTATCGATTAAATAATCTGAGTCAGTTAAAGGCAGTAACAGGGTGCATTCATGTTTCTAACTGAAGGCCTGACTCTTCGGAAATGGCCTAATCCATCTTCTTGGGAAATGAGAGGATAGGAACAATTATCTGCAGAGCAACATCTCGTCTTTAAACAGAGCCTTCCCTACCGCTCCAGCCTCCAGTTCATCTTGTTGGAATGTGCAGCTGAAAGACGTAGGAAGTTGTGAAAATAGTGGTAGACTTTTGATTAAAGTGGTGCTGCTAACGATGCAGATCAGAATGCCAGGACATGTATGTAGTCTGGGCATGGACATGCAGAGTTGGAACAATGAATCGTTTGATTTCTGGGAAAGTTGTTCAACAGTTGTAGTTCCATTGGGGCAAGGCTACTATAGACATGCACAGGAATTAACATCTAGAGCCATCCTTCTCTACTGTATGTGAGAGAAAGGCTTTTGACATTCATTCATTGACTGACACATATTGCCAAGAACTGACCATATGAGAATTCATAATGAAGGGATGACAAAAGACAACTACGCGTATCTGAGTACTGTTGTTGTTATTAAGCATTTTTAACACTTTTTGTCTCCTTGAGATAACAACTATAATGAAAACTTATTATGTTTGTATGAATTATATCTTAGTATGACAGCATTTAGTGTCATTTTGTAGCTCACAACTAGGATGTAAAAAGGGCATATGATACATTTGCACAGTGTTTGAACAGGTCAGTCTGTGTACCTCATTGAGAATGGGTACCTTAGAGAGACGACATGTAGTGGGAAGCATTAGTTCACAGCATACCACTGTGTCTCAGCATGATTCAAAATTTTGATAAAAAAAGACTTACTTACTGGCTACTCCTTATATTTGACAAATAGCCTTTTATTATGCACTTTTGTATGGGTTATATTATGCTGTTGCTGCTTGCTTTTTATTTGGAAAGAGTTGAGACAACTGTTCAAATATCCATCCATCTTTACAAATTACAATTCTTATCTGGATTTTACAGAATAAAATAATAATTTATCAAATAAGCAAACTGATGGGTGAATTTATAGACTGAGACATGAAAATTACATTTAATATGACCAGGGTGCTGTGTTTGATTGTATCGTTGTGTATTACCTCAGTCATATTAACGTTGCATCATTGTATTCATTATACAGTATACATCTTTTGAGCATTTGTGAATGGTTTAACTGTGTACACTGTCTGTAGGTTAACTCTTATAAAGGACCCTCAGGGTCCACATGGTC
>OOFE01049306.1:16264-29365 GCA_900323365.1 Monocentris japonica
AACATAGTACACACACACACACACACACACACACACACAAGCAACATGTTTAAATGTATAGAAAAGAGGAAGTGAGATTACTTTTGAGCGACAACAAACATAGTATCAGTCACATCAATCCTAACACCTACCAAAGTGTTTGATTTGCTTCTCATACTTCTCCACAAAGGTCTTGTGTTTCTTCTCCTTTTCCTCCTCTGTCTCCTCCTTTGCTGCGGGCTTGATGTTGAGCACACTCTAGAAAGCAAGATACAAGGACATTAAAGAAATAAGGGTATGAAGAAAAGAAGTCATTACTTGTACATCCAAGTATGTGACCTTAGTGGCACTCAGTGACACAGTCTTTGCCTCACCTTGCTGAAGCCATCTTTGCTGAGAGTGTCAACACTCCAGGGCAGTTTCTTTTCTTCTCGCTGGTATTCCTCCATCATTTTCTCTAACATTTCTTCATCCTTCTTCAGTTTTCTCACCTCTGCTTGGACTTTACTGAGCTCTTCTTTTCTCTCATCCTCCTCCTCGCCCTCCTTACATCCTTCTTCCAGCTCTCTAACTCGTCCCTGGGTTTCTCCTATGTGCCTCTTGCACTCTGCTAAGTTGTTCTCCAACTCTTCCCCTCTCTGCTGAAACTCAGCCATTTGCTCCAAACGGGCCTGTTGTGACAAGCCAGTATGGAGATAGTGGCGAGATAAATGAAAGATGGAAAGAATGAGCGGCTTGTGAAGTTAAGACAGAGGCAGTGGGGTTCAAAAGGTTGAGGCTAATCGACAGGAGGAACAGGGTGGAGAGGATGAAAGCTGAATGGGTAGAAGATAACACAACTAGTACTTGTAGTGGGCACCAAGGGAGTGGGATCTCAAATATCCTGTAAATGAGATTTATTCTTGACATGCCTGATGCTGGACTACTTCATGATAAGGACATGGGTCAAAATGATGTGTTCAACCTGATCATCTTCTCAAAAGAATAAGTAGACAATATATAACACAAACAACTTTAAAGGGGCAATGGCGGTGATGGGAGTTTGAACATAATGCTCTGGTGTGCCAGCCCAAACAAAGACAATGCCACACATTTATACAGCCGGTAGGGGACCCCATTAGGCCCTGGGACCAATGAAGCCCTTGCATGCCTTACTACATTCTGCACCTCTTTTGGTCTATCTGTCCAAGTGGTGGGATATCTGGAGGAGCCCTATCTTCCCTGCTTTGTTCTTTCTTTCTTTCTATTTTTTCTAAGATTTTCTGCTCTCCTCAAAGCTGCGATTCTTCACATTGCAATGCAGGACATCGATACCCTCTTTCTCTACCCCTGATCGAGTGCTTGCTTATCTTGTATAGAAAGATTTTAGTTGCTAGAAAATGGAAATTAGCTTTCTAAACAAATAAACTATTTTTGTAGGGTACTATTTAATATTTCAAAGTTAATTTCCTATTGCATTTCATTTTACACCTGTACATTTTTGAATGGATTGCATATTAACCTCAGTGAGATCAGAAATGTAAGTAGGCCTATATTGCTCCCTTGGAAGGATATACACATTCCACTGTTCAAAACTCACTGGAAATTAGTTTTAAAGGCGTATTTTCAAAAATGTATTTTCTGGGATGCATGCCCCCAGACCCCACTAGTGGAAATGCCTTTTCAAAAAATATTCTTTATGGCATTTCTGCTTTATTGGACAGTTCACAGTGAAAAGAGATAGGGGGAATAACAAGATACAGAGGGTACATGCTGGATTTAGATTTAAGACATTACATCTACAAGGTAAGCACCTTAGCCAGCTGAGCCACCAGGACAGTCCAGAAATGCCCTCTTACAGAACTTTGCCCCTGCCTCTTTCAGAGACTGTTGCCACCCACTGGTGTTATTTGGCCCCTATCTTCACAAGTCTAGTTTTTTCATACACCACAGATTTGAGGGACAGGGGAATGAGGCAAAAAACGACGAGAGGATGCCTTTCACATAACAAGTCATCTGATGAACAGCTAGGCACCAACTAAGCTAATCAGAGCCATACGGAGCCAGAGCTGCCCATTGCAGTGAATTAATTCCAAGTATAGTAATCTAATTTCCAGCAACTTGTGATGTATGTCTGGTGACTTTATGGTTATGTCGAGAACGGCGTTGTGAAATTTGAAGTTAGCACACTATTGCCCCTGGAATAGGAGCAAGAGCAAGTCGCCCATAGTACAATCTGGTAAAACTCCTTCAGTATTGACTCCTCTGGCTCGGTCTACAGCGCTACTGGTTACACTATCTAGCTCTAAGACTCCAAAATTCACAGCTACAAGTTTCATGGCTAACCCGATGTCTCATTCTGTATAAACTCGCAGTATCGACGTTTGGATGCGTCACATCTTCATCATCTGACACATAAATGTGATCCCAGACGCTGTAATCAATGGCTGTTGTGGCTGTCATCTTCTCACTCTCTCCTTGGAGTTTCCCGCAGAAAATCAACGCCACATAAGCAACGGGGGGATGTTTATTTGGGAGAATACCACACCACTTGAAAGTATAGAGAACGATACGATTCCAATCCTCTTAGCTAGAACCACAAGCTGTATACAAAAACCCCCCTCCTTTCCACCGTGACGCACTAAATGTGCGCCAGGCTTCCAAACGGAGACGAAACTATACACGTCATCAAGGTGCACGCGTTTTTTTCAACAAATGATGATAATGCTGTCGGGTAGTTTTGTGCGATGTCCGTAGGTCTTTCCAGGTTCCGACGTGTCTTTCAACATGAAAATCCAACAATCCTCTTTTACATGTGATCAATCCAAACTTCCACAAAGTCCATCAACAAGAATGTCCACTTTAAGGGAGGTTTTTTACTTTGTGTAGTGGCGATTGGTCTTCAACTGACTTGGAAACAATATAACAAACTCAATATCAAACGGCCACTGAGGCACCTGGGGAACGAATCTTACGCAGGGGAAAAATGAGTCTATTGTCCAGGCAGGCATGTACATTTCGTGTGGTTTATTTCTTCAGTTGCAAGCAAGCAAACAAACAAACAATAATGGCGTCTGCAGCCTCTCTTGCCCTGGTAAAAAAAACAAAAAAAACCATAAACCCTTCCCGGTGCCTGCCCATCTTATACCTGCCTACCCATAAATGTACGTTCACCTTGTGCGCCCCAGCTGCCCAGTACCTTCAAAACAAAAGCATAAACAAGTCCTCAAATTAACTAACATAATACTAATATTGTAATCAAACTAATTCATCTATATTCTTCAAACAAAATGGCAACAAAATAAACATAAATATTAAATAAGTCAAAACAATGAATAGCTCTAACATAAACAAATGAGACAAGTGAAGCAAATAAACGTGCTAAGACAAATAAGTGAAACAAATTCTTTCCAAACCTATTTATGCATTCTAAGATTAAAAATAAAGAACATAAACACAAAGATAATTTTCCTGAGTTTGATTCCAGTGTGTCCTCCATTTTGTGTGTGGCTACAGACCAATTTTTGTTTGTTAGTTTCAAAGCTCTCTTGGTACCCCCCATGTCTTGCGCGCACACACACACACACACACACCACACACACACCTCTACACACTGTTTATATTAGTCTATTTCATTGAGCTCTTCCTCTTGTTGCGGACATAGAGCATGTTCTGACAGTCTGTACTGTCCCGTTTGGGTAGTTCTGTAGTGTATGTAGTAGGCAGCGCAGGAGATGATGATAATCACCACAGCCACTGCTGCCAGGCCTGCAATAATGGGCAGGAGGTCGACTACAGGGATTCAGGTGAGGAGTATAGGTAAAGAAAGAAGGAACAGACAAGATTATAGGTCATACAAATGTCAATAAGTCTCAACTGCTGCAAGCCAGTAATGTTGCAGTTGCTCTTTAC
Organism: Monocentris japonica; assembly: GCA_900323365.1. Taxonomy (NCBI): domain Eukaryota; kingdom Metazoa; phylum Chordata; class Actinopteri; order Trachichthyiformes; family Monocentridae; genus Monocentris; species Monocentris japonica. The sequence goes on from OOFE01049306.1 coordinate 20,135, forward strand.
AGTCAGTTACCCTGAGAGCTAGGTGTGATAACAGGTTGGACTTACCTTTGACATCCACGTTAAACATCATTTTGATATTTCCCAGATTGTTGCTGGCAACACAACTGTACTGCCCTTCATGATCGGAAGCTACGGAGTTGATAGTGAGAACACTAGCAGTGATGAGGGCAGGACTAGCTGTGGGGCCTGTCCAGTTGTAGGAGGGGCTGGGGTTACCCATCGCTGTGCAGTTCAGTTGGAGAGTGTCTCCTTCTGTGATGCTGATCAGATCCGGATTTGGTATCTGTCCTGTCTGAGGTTTATCTGAAGGGGACAGGTGAGAGAGAGAGTGTGTGTGTGTATGTGTATGTTGAGAAAGAGTGGGAGAAATGTAATACCTGTTAATACAGCAAGGAGAAGTGAAAAATACAAATAAAAGTTGAAGTTCCAAAGGGTCAAGGTGTGTTTGTTTTATTGTCAGACTCACAGTAGACAGTGGCCGTGAGGTTCTGCGACCTCACCACCAGAGGGGGCTGTGGTCCTTCAGGTCCCAGCTCCAGCTTGGCTTCACACCAGTACTGGACTCCATCATCTTCTGTACTGGGGTTGATGTTCAGAGTGAAGATCTCTGTCACTGGTCTCTTCTGTGGGTTTCTGCTGGACTGTGGTGGGCCGAGTGCTGCCTGTCCTCTGTAGAAGGTCACAGTGAGGTTCCCAACAGGAGCAACATCCTGGACGTTACACTGCAGAGTGTATTGATGACCCTCAAGCACTGGCCCAGAGTGATTTACAAAGCTGATGGACACACTGTCTGGAGGCTCTGGGGAGACAGACAAATGCAAAGACACTCACAGGGAGCGTGATCAGTGTGACCAACAAAGGCTTGACATATTTCCTAGCATAATTAAAAATATATCAGTAAAATAAAAGTGTCAACTTACTGTAGACAGTTAAATCTAGGCGAGTGCAGCACTGTCCTCCATAATCAGAGAGTGCATAGCACATGGGGCTCAAGCTCCACTCAGTCAGACGATCCACTCTCCAGACCAGAAACGTAGCCATAGTCGCATTAGGGGCTTCCTAGTGGATGTTTAAAGGTCACAAATCAAGAAAAGCTATTAAGGTTTTGTAAAATTGATTGTTATTGAGACTATTTCTGTTTGGGTGATAAATAACGTATGTGTCAAGATCTGTTCATAATCTCAAACATTTTTGACAGAGAGATTTTTAAAACCAGTTCAGTATTGCATGTTGGTAGTACATGTAGGCACGTTTTTCAGTGTCCTTATCACAAACAAGAGAATGTACCTATAAACCTCTGCAGTTTGCAGAATAATGGTTATGTTTCTGTGAGTGAATAAAAATGTCAGTCAATAGGGTCCTCAAATCATAAATCAGTGAGCACTGACTCCCTTACCAGTTCAACTTCCCAGCCCAGGGTAGACATCCTTGATACAGAACAATTAGCTGTCACTGGATCTCCAAACCTGTGACAATCAGGTTTATAGACAAACTTAAACTGTCACCAGCTGCTAAATAAGCTTCAGTAAATAGGAGCTGCAAAAATAGTAAACCAGAAGCTTTATACATCTCAGCTCCAAACATCTTTATACAGCTTTATACATCTCAGCTCTCAGTCCAAAACTCTCAGAGTAAGACAGTCACGTAAATCAACATGTAGAAGGGGATGGGTGTAATTATAAGCCAATAACAATTAACAACACTCATTCGTTCACATACCAGAGACATGTGAACCAATGTCAAAGGACTAGATTCTTTGTACTTTTCCTAAAATAAGGGTCAGTTTCTTTTACCGTACCTGACCACCAGTCTGGAGGGTGAGATCATCAGAGGGCATTTTTGTTCTTGTTCCATTGAACCTGCAGGGGTGTCCCTGAGAGGAGGGGTGGGGGACGGCGTACTGAGAGAAGGGGAAGATAGAGATGAGAGTATAGTTGGAGAGGGAGAAGTAGGAAGAAACTGAGGAGGAACAGGTGGAAGAGACGCGGGAGAGAGAGTAGAAACGGGGGATGAGGCAGCTGAGGTCACGTGATATGGTCAGGGAGTGGAAAGGAAGACAGGAAAGGAGGCCTTATTAAATAAACGTCAGGACATTCCCCAAGTTCCCCAAAACCTTTTCATTAACAAAAAAAACTGATACCTTAAAATAAATGATTACCGTCAGGTAATGACTATGGATAGAGGGCTTTTTGGAATCTTTTTCTCTTTCACAGTCCTCTAAAACATATACACTTGAATTCAGAATCGTAGCATAGAGCCATGTGTGGTCCCAAGATCGCCCACTACAGGCTTTGTTCATGTGCATTTCATTTCTTTCTTTCTTTCATTTCGTTCATTCATACTTTTTCTTTCACTGAAAAAGGAGCTTGTGATGAAAAGTAAAAGCGTGTTGTTTTTATTTTTATTGTTTTATTTTTTTATTATTTTTATTTTATTTATTATTTTTATTTTATTTATTATTATACATATATTTTTATACCTCTCAGGAATGTAATGCCAGTATAGCTATAACTGATGTACTTGGAAAACCTGGATTAGGGATTTAAAAGGATGTTGAAAATCAAAATATTGTCATGAATTTTATCTCTTTACATTAAATTGATATTCCAGCAAATGTTGAGGTGACTTTAGAACAAATTGCACTTAAGGTATAAGATTATGGGAACTGTGTCTGCAATGTACGTGTAGCATATGTGTTATAGCCAATCACAGTGATTCATTGACGCATGTCCTTCTTGGTGTTGTATGGTGCGTCTGAGGGCATAATGAGGGCAAAGGTCAATTGAATTTTGCCCTTTAGTGAAATAATATTGTATTTAGCTGATCTTCTGTGAACCATTGTGTCCTAGCAGAGTGAATACACCCAGTATGTTCCTCACAGGAAGGAAGGACACCCTGCCCAAGTCAGTGAGCTCGCTCCTCTTTTCTATGACCATTGTTCCATGGAATCCTGAGGTTGTTCTTCTGGCTATCAGATGATCTCATTCACAGTAGCTGGTTGGTGTGTGTGTGTATGTCTGGGTGTGTGTGGGTGTTTTCCTGGTCCACACAGTATACCACCTATTAAAATACATAATTGCTGATATACCACTCTGTAAAACTTATTCCATAAGAGAACTGCCAGTTGGTGGATAGGTGACGAGGAGACAAATCTGTCAAGAATCTAAACTCTTGTGAAGCGTGACATTTTTTTTCTGATTTACCAATAGTTATTCATCAGTCATGACACACATACACACAAACCTGCAACCTCTATCCTTAGACTTCAGGCTGTTTCAAGCACAAATGTTTTAATTCTATTATTTTGATTGAACGCTAAAATGTTGTATTTCACTTTTTTTTTGTATTTCACTGCAATTAAATCATTTATATCAATTTACTATTGAGGATCATCAGCCTGTATTATTTACACAATCCCGACTGTTTCCACAGCTGACCACAACATGACATCAAGTAGGTTTGTTTCATTAATTTTGCGTTTTAAGTGTCCCTGCCCATTGCACTCAGCTGTCATTCACTCACCTGACCCAAGGAAGGGAAAGAGAAGAAGAGTGATTGGCCATCCAAATGCACACATCCTTTATCTGTTTTCCAGGCTAGAAAACGCAGCAAATGATCTGATGTCTTTCTCAATAGCCAGTGACGGACTGTCTAATGCTGACAGTGACTGCCTGGGACTTCTGAGAAAAGACTGGGTGTCTCAGATCTTTATGTGTGAGTGTGTGTGAAAGTGTGGGCGGGGGTGTGCTGCGTATGTGTGTAGCTGATGATCAGGAGTCCCTTTTGCTTTGACCTCTGAAACCCACCATGGGCGTTCTCTATTGATATATCAAGAGAGGAAGGAAGGGAGGGTCAAGAATAATGCAGTGTAGCACTGCAGCACTGTGGGCAAGAACACAAGTGTGTGTGTGTGTGCAGGCACTCATACACAGATGGGCTGCCGTAAAACTTTTGAGTATTGGAACAGCATTGGTACAGAAAATTAGATGATGTTTTACCACAGAAAAGGCAACATTTGTATGAATAAACCATTATCATCCAAATTCTATGGCAATCACCTTAAATTCACCATGATACACTGTAAAGTGCCCTTACTGTCTTTTCAACTTCAACGGCTCTACACCTTGGTTTGGTTTCAGATTTTATATCTTCCTATTTATAAAAAGGATGTCATACACATATTTACATGCAAGTTGCAGCTGCTGATCTGCATGCCGTCTCAAGACACTGATCTCAGAATGATTCAGGAGGAAAACCTCCCTCCCAGTGCACTGAGATGCTGCTCTTTGATGTTTGAATTATTGCAGTTTGTCAGGCTCCTGCCAAAAGCGTGCTGGTCCAAGTGTTGGTCCCACAGTCACCAAACATCCACAGTTGTTAGTTAGCACTTGGAGTGTGTAAGATGCAAAGATACATGGAGAGAATGAGCAATTAGAAGAAGAAAAATTAGAAAGTAGTGGTGCAAATATCCATGTCATACAATCTTGACATTATTATGAAGTTACAAAATTTGAGTTTGAGGAGTATACTTTTAATAAGGGGTTATAATACAGATGATATGACCTAGGCAGTACTGACACACTAGAACAGTATCACTGTCTTACAGTATCTAACAGACTGATTAGGTCTCACTTCAGTGAAGGAGAGATTAGACATCCAGTAGAGACAGACATGGTATTTTAACGGAAGAATAGTCTAAAGGATGCTGTTGTTTTTCTGGTCTAGGTGCCCATTCAATTCAATAGGATCGCGAGGCTATCCGTGGAAAATAAGCCTTTGAGTCCCCCTACTGGCCACCGTTTAAATCATTAGGAGTTTAATTTGTGTTGCTTGAGACCGTCACGGGAGTGGCTATCTCAAATTAGACTCGTTGCAATAAGTAACAATTGAATGTATTTTCACAATTCTATATATTGTGAAATACTAGATATATAGTATCAGCTAGATAGATAGTGTCTGACCTGTGAACATTCGCTGCTGCAGCTGTGTGCAGCGGTCAGACTTCCTGTTCTTGAGACTGGAAGTTTGAAAGCGAAAGTATTTTCTGCAGATGATTTTTATACGGGTCGAGTATTGCCGTTTTATTGGTGCCTCGATAAGGTAAAACGCTTTGAGTAATAGTGCTGACATTGCATGCGTTGCTAGTCATTAAGGTCCCGGACTTTGTCAAAACAAGACGCGTAATAGTATAGTGATCATGTTGTTTTTCTGCATTGATTTTCATTGTGATTGTTTACACAACAAGATTATACGTTTTGTATATCATTTGCCAGCATTTTCCATTGCCAGGTTGAATGGGCTTGTTGTGGCTGGCCTCCTAACTTAAATCTCCAGCCTTTATATTTACAAAGCCCACACAACAAGAAATGTTCTGTTTTACCTTCATCTTTCCTCCATCTGGCCTGCATACTTTGTATGTGGTGTGTGTAAATACAACACAGCAGCCTAATAGTAACCCTCACATGGTACAGTTAATTGCCACATCGTCAATAATAATAATAATTGGTACCATAAAGTCGATTTGATTTTGTGCTTTACAGCCAAACAAAACAATAGGAAATGCTGCAGGGAAGCAGTTCAAACAAGCAAGGTGAAGGCAATATAACACCAGTGGAGAAGTAAGAACAATAAAATAAAATGTAATAATAAAAAAGCAAGAGAAGACAACTTTATGAAAAGCACTTAAAAGATGATACAGGCTTGGCCAGTCTGGATTTGAGACCTGAGGGATAACTGCTGAGTATATAGAGGGCATCAACACAGAATTATAGGGTGGGGCTAAACCATGTACTGCTTTGTAGGTGATAAATAAAATCGTTTCTCCCCTCTTTTACCTAGTGAGTGATCTGAAATGCTGGTTCAAGAACTGCTCTTGAGCACTCTGGAGGAACTAGGCAAGGATGATTTCAGAAAGTTTCAGTGGTACCTCTCTCAGCCAGTGTTGGACGGATATAAAGCCATTCCTAAGAGCCGTCTTGAGAGCATAAGCCGGCAGGACACAGTGGATAAGATGGTGGAGAGCTACAGTGAAGGGTCGGCTGTGACCATTGCTGTTGAGCTCCTGAAGAAGATGGACCACAACAATGCCGCAGAGATATTAAAGAAAAAATACGCAGGTGCAGTTAATGAAAGGACAGATGCTGTTTCACCTTCTTACAACTGCTGTTTCTCTAAGGTTGACCCTTGCCAGTTATATTTATGCTGTGTCTCTGTCTTTCATCCTCAGAGGGAACAACAGCTGAGCAAAAACCTGCTGCCTCCTCATCTGCTCTGCCGCCTTCTACTGGTGTCACAATCTCTGCTCAGAATGGAAGTGTTGTCATCGCTCCTTTATTTGACGGTGCCAGTATTGCTGGACCGCTTCATATGAACATCACCAAATAATCCTAAAGCACAACAACAAAAGTTCTTAATGTTCCTTTTATCATATGGCTTGACTGGCAGGGGATAAACATAAACGTTTTATATCTTTGATTTTGATTGATTTTGAAACATCACTGAGCCACAATGACATTTTGAATGCATTTATAGTCTCTTTCTTTTTTTAATTTGTTTGGAGCACCTCTTGTAAACCTTTTAACAATCTCAGTGACTAAAAATGAAACATTCCACTCAGTTATTTTCTAGCTCAATTATTTTTATATGCTTTATATGGTCAATGTAATATAATGTTACGATCTATCAAATCCAGTCTTTGAGAGCTACATGGTTTCAAGGCCACCACTCATGTCTGTCTACCTGGTTCCAGCAGACTGAGATTGATACGGCACCATGTCTGAATTGAGAACCTACAGTGGCAGATATAAAAATTGCTGTAAAAGCACAGAGATTAGGTCCTGGCTGGCATCACAGTGGAAAACCTACCTAGATCATAATATTTCCACTGTCTATGCTGATGGTTGAGATAGTCAGGGCCTATTTCACAGATTAGATCAAGCTGGGAGAGGGTCTGGAAAAATTAAGAGAGGATATTTAAGTGGCATTCTTGAAAATGGATAATAGATTTGTTTGAATTCTGGTCATGTATTTTATGTGTCATTGGAACTGAAATGAGATATGAAACATGAGAAATGAAACATGAAAAATAAATAATAAATTCCCCTTTGTAATAATAAAATGGAAACAAGTCAAATGATTCTGCGCCAAAACTGAAAAGGTGTAAATGTGCAGCTGAGTGTACCTGAGTGGTCCAGATTAATGAAAGTCCCAGAACAATGTACAGTTCACTCTTTGGCCCCTCTTGGTGTTAAATATCACTGTCATATGTTATTCTCTTACACTTGCTTTGCTTTCTGTCAGGCATCTGGCATTGTGTAGCCTTTTTTAGGTGGCCTGGTAGCTACCTAGTCTTGCTTGGATTCCTGGGTGACTTAAGGTGTCATTCTGCCTCCTTATAGATGGCCTGTATTGTTTAGCAGCCTGGAGCTGTATCACTTTGTATCTGCTGCCTTGAATCAGCCATGAAATGCAGTCTGGCAGGCCAATGCTACTTTTTAGATGTCTCTCCCAACTGTTAAAGTTTTGGTAGTGACAAAATATTACTGACGTGTGTGTTCTCATGTATCATCACCATTACTAGGGATACAACAATGACTATTTTTAAGAGGACATCATATAAATTATCAGCACCTCAATGTTAGTTACTAGGTTAGCTAGCCAGCTAACTGCAGCTCCCATGCCTTCAAATCAAATCATGTTTAGCTTTATTTATTAAGTGATATGAAGTTTATAACACAATGCATTCACTGAAAAGGCGAGATTTGTAGCTATCTTAAAGCATGTAAAGTTACAAACTTTTGGAATTAGAATTTATCAGAACATTTTTTTCATTGGACTTTCATTGTGTGTTTATCACTTGAGTTTGGCTCATTGTAGACAGAGGCATGCTGGCAACAGAAGGAGGTGACTGCCTGACAGTTATAACCTTTGCCAAGTTTGCCATGCTGTTTATCCATGATTTGAGGTAAATTACATTGTGAGGGCCAATAGAAGTATCTTATTCTTTAAATATGAGTCAAAATTGCACAAACTTTACAAGTGACACCAATATTACACGTATACTTAGAATACAATTTTAAGTTATTTAAGTCACATTTTTGAAATTCTAAAATTCATTTCTACCTTCCAGGGATTAATAATCATAAGAACAAAACAAATGTTTTCATCCCTTCCCTTCCAAAAAAGCTTTTTTTCCATCTACAAGTGAAACTATCCAAGACCATACATTAATATGTCCAAATGTGGATTGTCAAATAAATGAAAGTTCCTGATTGTATCGTTTTCATACATTTCATTCATTTTTCGTATATTGAACTTTATGCCTTGTCCCGTTCAGACTTTGAGCAAAAATGAAAATGTGGTGGGAGTTGCATGTATGCTTATTTTGGGCTTCTCTTGACAGCATAGATTGCTTGATTCCTCCGTCACATCTGCAGACATGGCAACCTTAGTGGTTCATCCGACGTGGAGGGTCATTCATGTGACCCGTTTAAGCCGGTGTCGTGCCAAAAAGTGACCGTCCGCCAAAAACTGATTGCCGTCCGCCGGAGCGCGCGCAGCCTGTTAAAGCTGTATCCCCCAATTTATATACGTCTGCAGCTGCTTTTATTTGGATCAAACAGTCATAACGTGCAAATACACATATATTTATGTCCGTGGTAATAGCAAAGGTACGTCTTTGTGAAACTTAAACGTTTCTTGTAACCGAATAATCACAATTGTGGCCAAAGAAGTGTTTGCAGTTTATAGCGTGGTCATGCATGACATTGTACCCCGATGTTTATATGTGTTTGTTATGTCTAATATCCTTGTTTATATTTGGAAACTAGACTGTAATTAACATGATTTACAGATGAGTTATATTTAAAATAAAGAAATGATCTCTTTTGCAATTATCCTTATGACTCTACATTATTTTACCTGCTCTGTGCCCTAGATTATAACCAATCCAGTCCTTTTTACCAGTTTAAATATCTTTAAAGCGGCAATAGGCCTACAACCCATAAAAGGCAGTTTTCCACTTGCCAAAAAGTGATTGCAGCATGTCACTGAAAGGTTATTTATGCCTCAAAGTGACGATTTCATTCATGAGGGTTATATTTTAAAGATTATAGCTCACCCAGTCCTTTTTACCAGTTGAAATACCTTTAAAGGGCCAATACAACCAGTAACATGCAGTTTTCCACTTGCCACAAAGTGATTGCAGCTCCTACCTAATTACTGAAAGGTTAT
>OOFE01049307.1:0-12695 GCA_900323365.1 Monocentris japonica
AATGGAACTGAATATAATCATCGGAAACAAATGTACGACTTGTTTTCCAGACGAAGCAGTGAAGGCTGTCCAGTTTGACCTTTCACTGAGACCTGGCAAAATACTCAACTGCATCAAAACCTGTAATCTAGTTTATATCCACATCGTGGCGCAGCAGTCCTTGAGTTTATGAAAGGTGAGGCAGCCTCTTGGTCAGTGGGAAATGCAGGGCTATACCGTATGCTGCCTTCATGTGCTCCTCGTAAAAGCCTAGCTCCTAATTCGAAAGTCGTAAAAACAATTTGTTGTGCATTCAAGTGCCTTTGGTCAGAAATAACACCAAATGGACCCTGCCGCAAATTTAGTTTTTTAGTGGATGTTTTTGATTTCAAAAATCAAGTGGCAGAGAGGAAGTTTGTACTGCAGTGGCAGAGTGAAAATGATACGTGCATCAGGCATGTAATTTGTTTTAATCTTTAAAAACTAAAATATGTGACAACTAAAAATTGATCAAAGGGAGAAAATAGAAACATACAGCCATACTAACTTAGATAGAACGCCAAACAATAAAATACATATTTTTAACATTAGTTGTTGACATGGCTTCAATGCACTCAGCCGCATAAATATTACTTCTTGGCAACTCGGTTATATTTAGTCCCCACGTTCTTGGTAATAGTACCACTTTGTTTTTCATGTTGACTCAACCATGTATCACCATATTCCTACAACACTTGAAGGCAGCATTAGAGCGACGTCACTTTGAATGAAAAAGAGGCGCTCAGCTGTAATCCAGGCAGGCAGAGGGGAAGCGTGCTATCTGTCCAGAGGCGCTCCAGTAGCACTTGTCAAGAGCTGGTTTAACCGGTAGAGATAGATCCCCCGTCCAGACACCACTCAGCCACCGTACTCCTGCTCCTGCAGCCACTCCAAAACGGCAGGTCATGTGGGGTGTTCCCGGTATGCAGTGGTTAGTACCTACCAAAAGTGGTCCAAGGAAGGACAACCGGTGAACCGGCGACAGGGTCATGGGCGCCCAACGCTCATTGATGCGCGTTGATACTACGGAAGGTTTCGTATGGGCAGTGTTTATGTACTATACGGACCATTCCCTGACATCTCACTAGGCGATCTGTGCACAGGGCCGGATTTACCAAATACTTCACTGTCTTAATATAGGTTTGCTTCGGGGTATCCATTGCTCAGGAGGAGGTAGCGTTACAGTAAAGGTAATGTTGAATGTTTTATGTTAAAACTGCATTATAAATGATTGTATGTTTTTAGGTGTAAATAACGGGCGATTGTCTGTCTTTTAGGACATCGCCACTGCTGCTTTGTCTCTTAAAAAAATGTGTTCGTGTAACAGGTTGATGTCTGAGTGTGTTGCCGGGAGTAGCCGCCGATGCCGATAATATATCATTTGATGGGCAATTTGTGTAGCATGCTGACTGCGCCAGCGTTTTCTATGTAAAGTTATTTTGTTTTCTTTCTTTATTTGATATTTGTTGTTGTCGTTTTATATTCCTTGTTTTGATTCTTTGATCTTCTCTTTGTTTAGATTTTTTTTGGAGTGGTTGGTGGCCGTACTCGTATAAGCGTCCTCCAGGACAGGGGTCCCTTCCCTCGCACTGTATGTTGCTGTTATATAGTGTTATTATAGTGTTAATCATGTGCACTGACACCCTTTTCACTCTTTTTCAGTGTGTGTGCGTGTGTGTGCGCGCATGTTGACACTCGAAGCACGCGTGGCGGTGAAACGGTGGGTCCCCTAGTAAAAGGTATGATCCCCTACAGTCGGCCAGCCACCCTCCATGTTATTATTACTATTATTATTATTATTATTACTTCTGGTGGCAGTCAGTAGTACTCACTAGTTTTCCTTCTCCTTTTGTGTACTGTCTCTAGTGTAATAGACTGTCTAGTTAATAAAATTGTTGTTTTAACTCCTTCCTTCATCCCCAGCTTGGTATTTGCTGCAAATCTGAAATAAACTGTCCATCTGGCCTTGAATATCACGTCTCTGTCTTTAAGTTCCCTACTTACTTGTGTCTTGTGGAAACTCTTCTGGTCATCAGTTAAGGTGATAACCTAAAAGTATCTCCTTAGGTGAAACTCCCAAGGTGGCGTTGTCCGGTCTTACCTAATCTCACCCTTGCAGTATGTCACATATATAATTGTTTTTCTATTTTCTGATTCTCTTATTTAGTATTTTTTATGAGGTCTGTCAATCAAACAGCATCGGGTGGACAGACAGCGCTATCTATAGTATAGATCACCAAACAGTCTAGGTGGATTGGTGTGCCTCGTGTTGTGCAGTGCAAAGGACAGTTTTTGTGCTTGACTGAATGACCAGACGATTGCAACATGGTGGCAGAACCGTGTAATTAACGGGCCCTCATGTGGATCCAAAGATAGAAAAACCCCAACACCACCATCATGGGGCAAAAAAGCCTCAAAGTAAAGTCCAAAGGCTGAGATTAATGTAAAAAAGTAAGTCTGTATTAAGACATAGATGCTAGAAAAATAGTGCAAGAGATGTTTCAGTCCTTACTATCATCAGGAGTTATTCAGGAATATATACATGTGGACATCTGGACAAAGACTCAATCTCAGGTCAACTGATAATGGTAACTGGAGGCTGGTCAGTCAATTCCAACTTTAGATATTGTGACATGATGTCTACATCTTTCAATGATAGCATGTATAGGCATTGACAGCTGAATAATAAAGTATAAGACAATGCATCAGCAATAGTTCGACTGTAACCTATACAATTATGAAGCAAAACGGACCAAAAGCAACCTATCTCGATTGTATGGTCATAACAATCCAACATTCTCTAAAGGCCAAGTTGGTACATGCAGATGGTCACCAGGGAAACCTACAAACAGGACAGAATGGGTGTTTCATTAAGGCCAAGTGGATGTTCAGTTTTGAGCAGAAAAATCCACCTGCTTTCATTTTGTAGAAGTCTGGTTTCTAGATCTGTGTGTCTATGACTCAGGTTTATTCTATCTATGTCACAGAGGATGAGAGCAGAGTTCTTACCTATATATGTCCAGTATATGATTGTATTTGTTTTTGTGGTATTACTGATAAAGATATTCACTTTCTTGCTGCAGAAAGAAATACAATGAAGACATGGAAAAAGCCTATTTGTTCCCCAATTCTCTCCTTTCGAGAAGGATTTGGCTAGATGAAAGACTCACCCTTAACTGATCACTTACTGTCCAATTTAGTGTACTTAGTACATATTGGCCATTTGTAAGAGGGTTGGGGTGGTGCAAGAGGGACTGAAACAGTATAACAGCAACAGAAACTGTGGGGTGTGTCGCCTCCTAAAGCACTGAACTCAGAATGATTAGACCTTAGCTCTCCTCCAGCAATGAAAAACAAAGGATGGGTGATTCCCTTCACTGCTTATCCTGATTATAGGATAGAGAACGTGATGTATGTCTGTAATACATATTTGTTGTTTATTAATTTACAGATGATGTTTGATTTATGATGTTAAGCTGACAAGCAAGGTGACATATTGGGAAGCATAGATAAATGTGTCTTAAAGTAAAATGACTAAAACTAAAATTAATAAATGAACATGATTACATCATTTTACCATCGGGCACATACGATGAAAAAGCGCAGGAGAGAAAGAAAATGTTAGATTATATTCCTTCTTTGGCAATTGAGAGCTCCCGTTCCAGGTCTGTGCGCGCATTATGGCTGTGTCGTCGCGCATAAAAGAATGAAGACGGATGTAGGCAGAAGTGAAGTCTCTCTCTTCGCTCAGACGCTCTCTGGCTCTGCGTCTGTTTGTAAACATGCGTCAAAAGCACGTGATTTTCGAGACGCATCTCTGCGCAACGGCCAATCACGGAGCGGGGGTGTGTGAGGGGGCGGGGTCTGGACGCGTCGCTATGAAAATGTCGATAGATGGATTTACCAGGTAGGGGAACACTCTCGACTGAACAATAACCCAAGGAGGACTGATGGGAGGTCGTGGTAGCGGTGATGGTGTAGTGGTAGTAACGGGAGAGACGCGCTGCGTTGGTAAGTCATCTCCCTTTCCAAGAGAAACTGTTTATCTCCATCCTGTGGCTCTCCTAACTTCGAATCACTATAAAATTACTATAATATGCCTATTGGGAATCATAGTGTGTCTTTGGTACTCAATTGTGAGTTTATAGTGACCTTATCGTACTTCATGTGTTTTTTTTAATCTCCTATCACTATAATAATCATGTGATATTATTATAGGATGTTATTTGTAATGTGATATTTGAATAGTATTCTTCAAAAAAAAAGGTAATATAGGATTGTATAGTTCTTTTTTCGTGAAGGGCTAATAAGAATTACGCCTGACCATGATTTGATCAATATGGTGTGTCAGGGATCAATATGGTTTACAGGGCGCAGCTTACCCGGAAATAAATCTCGCCAGGGTTTTGCCCTCAATACTTGCCTCATAAGAGAAGGTGTGTGATGATTTGAGGTTCATTTTCCACGCACCCAGGGAGAGGACAGAGGTGCATGGTGGGATGGAGAGGTGTGCGGGATGCTGGGCACTGGAGGATGTTGCGCACTTCAATTTACCTCGGGAGGAGTGAGTGGTCAGTGCATCCATGCGGTACTGCGTTATGATTATACGAAGAGATACATTACAGTCCATAATGTTAAGAATGATCTTTCTTCATCAATAATTGTTTCGTGAGTTTAGTTGCAATTGATTCAGTCGCTTATAATACCCCGTAGTGTCAAGTTATCAGGCAGCAGCACAGCAGCATCATAAATGAAGTTGGAAATTTGGAAGTTTCGAGAGGAGGAAAAAACTTTCAACCAGACTACTTTCAAAGGACTTCAATTGATGAGGAAAACTATGTCTTGTTGCTACTTTGTCATGAAATTGTAATATTAATCTTTGAATTTTGTTTCTTTTGCAGATGATGACATGTTAACTTCGTTGTCAACATCTTTCAGCTCAACAATTCATATCTTGATTTTTTTTGTATAACCATATGGTATAATATTTAATATCATTTAAAAAGCACTTTATTCAATAGCCTTGGCTGCTTATAGGCCTAAACTTAAAATTATGTAAGATGATTGTTCTCTTTTGAAGAGTGCACAAATTATATTATATGCCAATGTATGTGTTCTTATATGCATTTTCTCTGCAAGCCAATCTATGTTCTTTGTGAATGTAACGTAAAGAGTGTGCGTGCTGTGCCAGCCCCTTGACTCAGCTCCATCCATCCAGAGGTTTCTATGTGATACGCACTTTTTATTCCTGATGTAAACAAACCCGCCAGAAACATTACTCTTACTAAACGCAAGATGGCGCATTTCTGCAGTTTTAGATCTTAGAATGAGTCAGATATTATCATGGAAAGCACTGATATCACACCATGGGGTGAGGTGAAACCACAGTTTGCACATCTAGATGAGTACCAATTAACTTGTTTTTTTCATTCATCGTGTGGTAATGTCTAATAGTTTTGTTGACAGAACGACTGGTACATCCATCTGTTGTGGTTTGGAAAGCATGGCCTGGTATCGCTTGATGTCCAATCCCCAAACCTCTAGAGTGAAAATGATGTCAGTCGGAGCAAGCCCGCACAGTGGACATCTTGATAACAAAAGATCAGATGACTGGAGTCAATTAACCAATTGATTTGCTGACTGATTCAGAGACCCAGTAAGAACAAAAGTTTGCTTTTTGTTGTTTTTCTCAGAAAATGCACATATCGATTAACGCTACAAAATAACAAAGTTAAGCTTGTAATATGAATTACTTGCCTTCTGTATAAGTATTGATTACTATTCCTCTTTTCACAGAATGAAATAAGGTGTTGCTTTCAGCTTTCAGTGAAAGGTAAGAGCCCGGGACACTTAAAACACATCCAACATCATCTGGCAAGCATGGCACAACAATACAGCTGTTCAACTGTTTATGTATCAACGTCAGATGTTTACTGCCAAAAATCATAGACATATAGGTCAAACACATTAACAAACCTATGTATAACCTAGTACATACAATTCAAAAGTTTTCTTACTCAACAATAAAACATCAAAAATGTGTCAAATGTTCAAATCAGCTCAAATCAATACAACCTTTTGTCCCATATAGGACATTTTAAAGGATGCAATTAAATGTTATAAGCAAACGTTAAAAAAAAGACGTAGAAAAAACATTTCACATACAAAGAGACAATACATGCAGAGCAGATTAGCAGATTAACAATTGTACATTACTTATTTGCGCTATTAAAGTGCAGAGTGCAGGCAGAGGTCAGCAGTCATCTGGGTATAGCTGGAATTATGATTGTTTACAGTCGTTCAGTGTTAGAAACCTCACGATTCTTATTAAAAAATGTATTGCTTCTGGTACGAAAGTATTTTTTCTTCAATTTGTCTTGTCACCGGCGTACCAGAAAGTGCCCACCTGATGGGAGGAGGTAAACCAGGTAATAAGGAAAGGATAATATACTCGCAATAAAAAAAAAAAAAAGTTGTTAAGACCTTTTTAGGATTCCATACCCATTGCTCCCAGTAAAAACAACATCCAGGGAGCTGGCTGGGCATCTTTCCTAGGGAGAGATTAAGGTTTAGGAAGTGGAGCAGGCGTAGCTGAGAGATGACATGGCTAAAATTAACACACTGCCTGCTGAATGAAGGGTATAAATAGCAGATAGGAAGAACTGGCACTTGGATGCATCTTTGGGGCTAGCTATGTCTCCGTCAACAAAAACACACAGTATATCCTGGTCACAGCAGAATTCCCTCTTCGTGTTGGAGGCAGTAAGCTCATACGAATTCCCAAGATCTCAACAGTGCTGGAATATTTTCAATGGATGAGTATGGATTAAGATTTATTCTAGGACAGTGATATAATCCATCACCCTACTGGTTATTATTTATACAGGATGTAATGAAATAAATATTGATGTATATACTTTTTATTAATATTTCCTTGGTTTGGAGCTTCAATAACAAGAAAAGTAGCCCTACAGCTCAGTCAGCTGTTACGCCATATTGTAGTTATCTTGTGCAGAATGGATGTATAGACCGAGGATCTACGCATCCCAGACGAGCAGATAGACTTCAATCCTCAGATCAATACCCTCAGCATCTACGGGTCTCCTCAGAGCAAAAATGCTTTGATCTCTCAGATCCCTTACATTTCCTATATAGCTTGAGGGTGAAAGCTGATTCTTTTACGGATGCTCTCCTATATCCCAATCCTGTAAGGTGTAGCTGTGGGGTCCATAACCCCTGTCTCCAGCAGGGAGTCAGGACATCACACGCTACAAGCAGTTTAGGGAAGAAAATCTAGACCTGTAAGTGGAGGATAATGCCCAGTTTTAAGGTATCAAAAGTGGAGGGATGATTCGTGCTTTGACAGTTGGGTTAGGGTTAGTCAAACATCTGTTGTAAAACTGCGAGGTTTAGGCAGTCAGTGAGGCAGCAATGCAGCACAACAAAGTACCATACAATAGTTGTTGACTGTTGTTCAACAATCCAAGGAAATAGCTTCAATCAAGTCTTGAAAGAATGTGAAATATTTATCTCATAAAGGCTTGTTGAATGCACACATTGACATATTGATGTCTTTGTAATAAATTATTGTGGCGGTGAGCTGACGCAGACAGAAACTTTGTTTACTTTTTGTTGACTGAGACAAAGCATTCATTTCAGCTCCGCACATAAAGGGGACTTTCTGCGTCAGAAATGCAGACTGACCTAATAGAAACAGCCTTGTTGAGAACAGCAGAGCTCATAAAAGAGACAGAACCGAGCCTGTTCTTCCTTAGAGAGCCTGTTCTTCATATTGGCCCTGCTGGACACTGGTAGCTTTTAGTGGCAGCTACATTAACACTAACTAGTATGTAGCCTCAGGCATTTGACATAGATTTCAAGACCTGCTACCATAACAGATTGAAACATCATTTTTCTAAATATTCCCCAGATTAGTGCTGGATATTGACACTGTGTAATCATTCTTAAATGTCTTCAGCCGTCAGCTTTATTCTGTCGATTTTGGTTTGGTTTGTATGTAATGCTATAGCCCAAATAACTAACTGGACAAATGGGCTCATGCTGTCCGTTTCCTCCTGGTTTTCTTAGATGTTGTGGCACTTGATTTATTTATTTAGTATTATCTGGAGCGGAGTAGAATGGTTGCCATAGCATTCACAAGGCCGTAATGCTATACAGCTCTGCAGTGTACCTGCAGTGTATGTCTTGTCTGATGGGGTATTCCATGAGGTGATCTTGAGCATGAGTTTGAAAATGGTTTCTGTAGACCATTATGTTTCGGTGTTGCTCTTTAACAAAGCCATTTTTCTCCTGCTCTCTTCCTCGTTGCCTCATTGTCTAATTTACATTAGAAATGAAGACGTTGCTGAACGAGGTACGTGAACAATCAGATGAAAGTGCAAAGACCTAAATCTTAAAATAAACACTGCTAATGATTAACTGAGCCAAAACAAGAGAGCAAGAGAACAAGAGCACGGCCCCTTTAAAGATACAGCTCCATCCTATAAACATACTTTAATAGTATACTGCGATTCAATAATTTACTGATTTTTTAATCTTCCAGGCGATTTTGAAGAATAATGTGTTAATGATTATTTTTTATTACTGTATGACAGTATTCGTTTGAGTATAGACACAGGATGAAACAGTGCTCTGCATTTCCTCTAGGGCAGAGCTGTTGCGGGCAGCTCCTAGAACAGAAAGGGGAAGTACATGAGATAGGTCTATTCTTGATCAGGTGACCAAGTGCAGTTCATGCAGTCATTCACCTCACACTCTCTTAATTTATACTGACTCCTACACCACTCTGATGCCTGGAGGTAAAGATGGCAACATTCATTCTCTGTGTCAAAGATCACTGAATTAAAAAAAAAAAAACATAAGGGGATTACGAAAAATGACGTAAAGCCAAGCACCATGTGAATATTCCCACTAGGAAAGACACTGAGAGATGAGTGGAATCCCTCTTTAGATAGTATTTAAAAAGGAAAAACGCCATCTGAGTAGTTATGAAACTGACACACAAGCCGGTGATGTGCCTTTAAAACCAGTGGGTTGTCAGGTGATCGAGGAGGCTCAGTCAGCTCAGGCTCACAGACAGAGGAGCCAGAGTGTGTCTTTAGCTGAGAGCAGGGAGGAGAGCGCCAGAGAGAAGGGCAGTGGAGAGAGAGAGACCCAATTAAAAGGGGACACGGGGGGAAATGGGGACACAGCAACGTCACAGAGTGGGGGACAAGGAGCCATGGTGGCAGGGTGGCAGGGTCCCTTTAACTGCAGTCCTGCTCGCACTCACTTTCCTTATGTGGCAGCTAGCAAGTGTGTTGCTGGCTCGGCTTGATCAAGAAGCTGCGTTTGTGTAGCCACAGTAGTGGCATAAAAGCACAGAGAATTAAGTGCTGCGTCACACTGAGGAAGAGGAACAGCACGATCATGCACGCGCGTGCATGGTTGTGTATTTGTGTGTGCGTGTGTGCGTGTGTGCGTGTGCATGCACATGCAGGTACGCATTTGCGTGTGGTCTGTTTTTGTATACATGTGTTAGTTCGAACTAGCAGCCTAAGAGAGCAGTTGTGCTGTTGCAACAAGATGAAAATAGAGTGCGTGTGTTTGAGAGGCAGGCAGGGAGGGAGAGAGAGAGAGAGATACAGGGAGGGAGGGAGAGCAAGTCAGAGAGAGAGAGAGATTTTGGATTAGTTGCTACGTCATTTTTTCACGTCGGGGTGAAACAGAAGCTAAGATAACAGAAGCCCAGAGTCATCGGGTTTTCCACCTGAAGTGGACACAATGGTTTCGGACAACCTCGGCTTCCTCCTCCTCTTCCTCTTCCTCCTTGGTAGTTTTGATCTGCGCAGCCTGTCGCTACTGTGTGTGAGTGTGTGTGTGTGTTCCTGTATGTGTCTGCGTGCATGTGCGTGTGCGTGTGTGTGTGCTGTGTAGTTCCTGTGGGCTGGTATCGTGAGTTTCAACATGGATGCTGAAGATGTGACACAGTTTCTCTGGGTCTTGTTTTGATGCCATGGTAAGGTGTGCGTGTGGGGTGGGCAGAGGTGCGGCAAAGGGGTTAACAAAAGAATATTCTGGAGGGTTCTTATTATTGAAGCGAAGCTCACACAGGAATGCTTTGCTGAGAATTATCGCGGCAATCGAATATCGTAGTTTCGCCACATCAATTGATTACATTGCTGCAGATAGGGGAATCTTGCATGGTGCTGTCTGACCAATTATGAAACAGTATTGTAATATGTACGATCATTACATGGGAGCGTGTATGGGAGAGACCAGGTAAACATTACAGCAGTGTCATCATATGAAATGGTGTTTTGTGTTGCATTCAGCCGAGAGGATGGCGTTTTTTTCATGTCGCTATATAACATATGTATGTATCTGTGTTGAGACTGTTGACTGCTGGCCTACTTGTTGTGGTTAACTCTTGATGGAGTTGAACGAAAGAAGGAGGATGGGGAGAGACAGGCCTGTATCATGGCAGAGACTGGCTGGGATCCAGCTGTGTGTTATTATCAGACAACAGACCTGCTCGCAGTCTGTTGCTGGTGGCAGTTCGGTCATGTGATTTGTTTTCACCCTCCAGGTCCGCTGGGATTTGGTAAAACCTTTCCCAAGACACATTTGTTTCTGCGTAGTTAGGAGAGACAGAGGTGGTGACGCAGTCATTTCTGGGCTGGACTTCTACAGTACACGGCTTGTCGCGGTCTCTCCCTCTCTCTGAGAAGGGGAGCGCTGAAAGGGGCTAAATGTCATGGCTCAGGATCAGAGAGAGAAAGAGTGAAAAGGAGAAGAGAGAAACTAAGAGAGAGAGAGAGAGAGAGAGAGAGAAGTTGTTTATCTTGCTCTCTTGGTGACTCTGCACTGGCTGCTCTCCAGTTCACATGCACTGAACTTCCTAAAGCTGCTGCATCACAGGCCACCGTGCCAAAGCTGGATTCTCATTGGAGGGGAGGAGCTCTGCTGGCTCGACAAGCAGCACAGCACAGTTTTATTGGCTAAGCACAAGCAAGCAGCCGGTGTACAGCACCTGATTGGTTAAGTAGTGTTGTTCTCTTATACACAGGTTTTAATGTTGCGGCACAACTTCTCTGTTGATACAGTACATGAAGTAATCTATATAGGGGTCAACCTGTCAATCTGAAAGAAATGAATTGGGGAAGCTGGACAAATTTAGAGTACTGGAAAGTGATATTGAATCAGATTGTTTTCCTTTTGGCATACAGGGAACATCGCTGCCTGTGTGTCTTGTAGATAGTAGATAGTCTATATGTAGATAGGAACGTTTTATGAAATACAGATGATTTATGTGCTCATTGATCGTGGCATTTCTATCGGTCTTTGCTTCCTCTGATAGAGTCGGCTAACCACAGGCCTTCCTGTTCACTCTGGACTGTCAGTGTGAGAGAGCTGCTCGGCACCTTCTGCGTAACGAGCCTCCCTAACCCTCTCCGGTACCTGTGTGTATGTGTTTGGGTTGCCAAGCAGAGTGAAGATTTAGTTCCTTACGCAAGAGATGACTTATGGTTCTCCTAGCTGGCACTCCGATGTCCGAAAGTTAGCGTTCTGAGATGAGGCAAGAATGTTTGTCTGCTAATGGTCTGCATTGCAGCTGCTTCTTCTACAGTCAGTGTCTGTCTCTCACTCTCTCTCTCTCTCTCTCTCTCTCTCTCTCTCTCTCTTTCTCGATCTCGATCTCTCCCTCGGTTCTAAAGAGATTCTGTGGGGGGTCATTCCTTATGAATGAGTTAACACTAGGAGTTAGCTAGCCTACCAATCTGTGTGGGTGTACACATCAACGCAAGGCCTAATTGTCAGGCACAGTCCGAGAGACAGACGCCCGTACGCAATTCCAGCTACGCTGCAGACAGCTGATTCTTGATATGCCGTTTTTAAACAAGTCGGCTTTTTTGCTTTTGTGTATTTTCTACATATGTGAAAAGGTATGTACAACTGTTGAAGACCTTATCACGCATGTTTTTCGTTTCATTGTTTACTCACTCAGCAATTTACTGCTGGGATTATATTCCTGTCTCCATTTGAACAAGCCATTAACCAATATGGGTTTCCACAGGCCTCTAGACAGTTCCATCCAGATTCTGTTGTTGACCGCTCTGAAGGCCTCCTGTCCCTTTAAATCTTTTATAAGCATTACACAACAGGTCGAGGGCACACAGGCAACAAACAACCCGAAAAAGAAAACTGACGGGGTTGGGTTGAGCCAACCAGGCAAAGGAACCAGACACCTACGGACACACAGGCCCTCTGATCAGAGCCGTCACTGTGGCTACCACGCAATCACATACACACACACACGTGCGCTTCTACACAGACGTACGCACACGCATGCAGAGCCTCGGCCCTGACAAAATGGCCCAGCCCGGCCCTTCTGAAGCCTGATAAGGACTCAGGGGCCTTGGGGCTTTTGTCCTTCCTCTCATTGTGGAAATCAAAGTAAATATGCATCAGGAAAAAAAAACTCTGGGAGGGAGAAATTTGGAAGCAAGCACTTGACTTCCCTGACTTGGCTATAATCAGCTTCAGTACACGCAGTATTTGTGGGTGTTGTCAAAGAATATCTGAACAAATGAAGGGGGGTAGGATAGTGAAGTGTCAGTGGTCCTTCTACCTGCCAACAAGAATGGGGCAGGGGTCGGGGGGGGTTGTAGGTGGGG
>OOFE01049307.1:12715-24068 GCA_900323365.1 Monocentris japonica
CTTGTTGTAACTTGTTGTTACCACATAATGACATTTTAAACATGGGGTTTGGCTAGATGAAAGACTAACTCTTAACTGATCACTTACTGTCCAATTTAGTGTACTGGTGCAAGAGGGACTGAAACAGTATAACAGCAACAGAAATTGTGGGGTGTGTTGCCTCCGAAAGCACTGAACTCAGAATGATTAGACCTTAGCTCTCCTCCAGCAATGAAAAACAAAGGATGGGTGATTCCCTTCACTGCTTATTTCCTTGTGTGAATATATAGAATAGGAAATTTCATCTGCAAGTAAAAGTAAAAAGAGTAACACTAACACAATGAGCACTAGGAACATAAATAAACATACTTACATCATTTTGTTGTAGGGCACATGTGATGAAAAAATGAAGGAGAATATGAAGGGAATATTTCATATTCCTGCTTTGGCAATTGAATCTCCCGTCCCGGGTCTTGCAGAGGAACGACAGTGGATTACTGCACACAAAACTTCCTGTGCATATGCATCCTACTAATAACACAGACTTTCATTTTTGGTCTCTTTATTGTCTCTTTCAAACTCAAATTGCCCCAACATTTGTTTTGCTTTACTATAGTACTAGCTAGCACAGATTCTTAGTAAGTCTAGTCAAACACCCTGGCAGCCCAGGAGCCATTGAATCTTTCTGCCACCCATTTCCCATGTTATATAGGGTCTAATCTCCTTTAAAGGCAATTAGAAATTACATCTATTCTGTTTGCCCTGATAAGAGATCAAACGTTAGCAAACTAAATGTGAATGCAAGTCTCCACTAAATGGATGTGTACTGGGTAAGAGCGCCTCTGGAACCCACATGCAGGTAACCTGCCCGTCGACCTGGTCCTTATTGTAATTCATGTTTACAAACTTCCCTCTCCTGGGACGGGCCACAGGACCAGCTGCATACGTGATGAGCAAACACAGCTTGCACCGGCGCACAGGAGCGGACATGAATTTATTCATGGTAACAAAAAAAAGAGCCCATCCACACGAGGGTCCTGCTTCTCCCCTCTCCATCCCCAGAGACCAGACATTTATGAAGACATTCCCTCAAAGTCATTAGAATAGCATTACCATTCCAAGCAGCTTCTACCTGCGTCATGATTGCATTTGTTTTCCTCCCGTTCCCCGTATCCCGCGGATGTAACCCAGCAAGGTTGGGGAGAGTGCAGTGTCTGTATTTCCCTCGGGACGAGTGGAGAGGCGCTTAGCAGCAGCACGTTTTACAACCGTTCTTCACAGTCAGAGCGTCTCCACCACCCACAAGGGGGAGAAGCCCGCTGACTCCCAACGATGGCACAGCAATCTTTAGGGGAAAATGGCTGAATTGTAAAAAAAAAAAATTGTTAAAAATTGTCAATCTCTTACTTACTCACAGATGCATTTGCACATAGTCTCTCGCTCTCTCTCTCTCTCGCTCTCTCTCTCGCTCTCTCTCTCTAACACACACAGCAGGTACACACATATAGGTCACATCAAATAATGAGAAAACTCTGTGGCTATCTGTTGAAGTGGCACTCAGACGCAGTAGAAAAGTATGTATGAGCCTGAGCTTTTGTGAGGCTTTTTAAAAAAAAATGACCATTAAGCATTTGAGTTGGAGACTTTACGGCAGTTGCAAACCAGACACGATTTCACAAGGAAAACAGTTCATTGTCAAATCAGAAACCACAACAGCAAGTCAGAAAAACAAAACACATCAATGTGAATCAAATCGATAGGGTAGGTAGCTATTGAGCAATGATTCCTTGTCACTGATTGGACGCACTGTCTGCCTGTCTGGGAGGAATGAAAGTACCTATTTTGCTGCACAAAGCAGTAGAGGAAGAGCAAACAAATTGTCAACAACACTAGAACTTCTTGAAGAAACTGGGGAAAGACAACCAGACTATGTATTACCCTTATTGTGGTAAGCAGTTAATTGTAACCTTGCGGCTAAGGTTTTGCAGTTGGTGTTTTGGGGTATTATGGGTGTCCCTATTCATCCAGACCCACAGACAATTTGTCCAATCAGCAGCGAGGATTCATTGTTCAATAAGTACCTACCCTTTCCGGTTTGAGCCACTTTAATGTCTTTTGTTTTCTGACTTGCTGCTGTGTTTTCTGACTTGTTAGTTTATTTTGCACTTCAGGGCCACTGTAAGCGTTAGCTTGCTAGCCTAACTATCCCATCACGTCCAAACGGCACAATTTCAAGAGTCTTTCGTACATATGCTTATGGATTATCTTTAGTTAAAATGAAATGAAGAAAATGAAAAAATACAAAATAGGTGTCCATAAGCAAACAATGTTAAATAAAGCGAGAATTTGCTCAAATTCTTGTTCCCAGAACTTTTGAT
The DNA here is from genome assembly GCA_900323365.1 of Monocentris japonica. NCBI lineage: Eukaryota > Metazoa > Chordata > Actinopteri > Trachichthyiformes > Monocentridae > Monocentris > Monocentris japonica. The sequence continues at coordinate 15,073 of OOFE01049307.1, forward strand.
TTTTGATTAAGCGAAGCGATGCAATGCAGAGTGGTTGCTCTTGGCCTGCATGTTCCGTTAGTTATGTAGCTGCCTACTTTCATGACAGTTTCGTATGTGTTGATAGTTTCATGCTGTATGTGAGGGGCTGTAGTTAGTTTATGTGCAGTATAGACATTTTCCTCTCATACAGTGTGTGACGTGAAAATCTGCTCTTCAAGGTTTCTTTTAATCATCTCAGTCCAACAGTACATAAACATGTAGACAAGGAGGAGAGCTTCATAACTGATGACAGTTGTGTGTGTGTTGTCAGCTTTGTGTCAGTCAGCAACATCAAAACAAGCTGGGTCCATAATTACAGCTTGCTGTTGTTTCCTGATGAAGCATTAAGACAACAGAACAAGTTGTCAGATTGATGCTCACACTCAAATATTGTAACCATGACATGAAGTACATAACGCCTGAATGTGTGCTTTTGCTTCCGTCATAAAATACCGTACAGACCACACATCTCAATAAAAGAAATGTCATTTAAAACAAAAAGAGTGGACAATTTTGTATGGCACAGTCAACAATTATGTTCCATGTTGAATAGAAGCTGTTGCTACTAACACAGAAAAGCATGACACACCACTGGATTGCACGTAGGGGCAAATCGTTTTTGTTTGCAGAACTAAAATGGGTGATTTAATGCAGTAATGATTCATTGGAGGAGATTATTCCGGTCTATCGTATGCCATGTCATCGGCGCAATTGAGCTCAATTAAGCCAATCTCTGTAGGGCTTGCCTTGTTTTCCCAATGTCTGACCGCTGCCTTCTCCAGCTAACAGAGATGAATTTAGTTTCCACATTGTACTGTTTGGGCAGCACAAGAGGGTCCTGTGAGGACAGACAGGCAGCAGGGAAAAGAAGGGAAGAAAGAGCTTACAGCTCCAAAATAATCCTATACTCTCATCTCCAGTCTGAGTGGTGCAAGGGTGTACCGCAGGGAAAGGAATGGAATCAATTCCACCTGACCTTCCAACTTAATCACCACTCGCTCCACTGCCGCTCTGCTGAGACCTCCAGCACTCTGAAATGATGCAGAGGGCAAGGGGGGGGGGCTATGGAGAGTGAGAGGGAACGAGAGAGAAATAAGATATAATTAGCATTGCTGATTCATGTAAGAGCAATGACAAGACAGAAGTGGCTGCACGGTAAAACAAATTCTTAAAGACTGGATGAGCTGACATGCATCCTGTCCGCTGACCACCTTGTGACGCAGGCTGGCTTTGCTGAGGCGTTTTTAGGATCCCCACAGTACGGCCATGGCAGGCTGAGTTAATAAGAAGCACAGAGGTCAGGCAAGGGTGAGAAGTACGCAGCATGGGCTCCAGGGGGATAGAACAGTAGACGGGTTTGACACTGGACATTAATGTGGACATGTTTCACAGCTCTCCGTCAGTTTTACACCTACCAAGATTCCAGTTTGCACCTGAACAGTTCAGAGCTGGTGAGTGCCAAACCGCAAGATAAGAGTGAGTTAGTGAGACGGTGCCTATGTGAGACAGTTGGCGCTTTCACTGGCTTTCTGACTGGCTGGTTCAACGTATGATTAAAACAAAGAACCCCTTCCTCAGCGCATCTTGGCTATGTTTCAAGGTTGAGTTCATTCACTACAGTAGATATTTATGGGATTTGGGTATTTGGGATGTTCAAACTCAACCACGCTGAGTTTGGCAGCATAACTTTGTTATAACACATGAGACATGACAAAACAATAACATATAATTAATAAATAATAAATTCAGTTTATTTCCTTGGTCAGTTTACATGTTCATTTTGTTTTCATTTTGTTCTTTCTTTCTGCAGTCTAGTGGCCACATGCACTCTAGAGTTAATCCTAATTGTGCTGGAGCCTCTCCAGGTGTCCTTCACTGAAGGGTAGGGGAAAATAGCTTCTCTCTTCCGCCTGCTGATAAGCACACACAGGTACAAGCAGGCCTCCTGAGACTACGCTGCTTTTCTCCACAACACAGGAGCGGTAGTCCTCCCTGCAGAAGGTCAATGACAGGGAAATCTGCCTCTGTCTGCCTGGGGACTAGGATGTAGAGGAGACTCAATGACCTGACATCACAGGCCACCGGGCTGCACAGGTCCAACGGGTTAAGGAAGTAAATTATGTATGATCTAGTTTACAGACAGGAAATCTATCCTTGTTTGGTTTCATACACTCAAGAACATGACATGTATAATGGAAGGACAGTGCACTTGTTAAGTCAAACATATGGCAAAAGAAATTGCAGTAATGCCGCAGATATTCTCAAGCGTTTGAAGTCTTCCTAGTATATTTCAGAGGTCAATATTTGCTGGTTGTATTGGCTTCAGTAAATACTGCAGTCCACACACATAGTGCTTTATCCAGCAGAGCTCTCAACTAGCTGTACAGTACGTATGAAATTTGTTGAGTGTACCAGTAATGACACAACACAGAGCCAGGCAGGTGGTAATAAAGATTCTCTTTCTGCAGAGATACCTCATAGCCTCACTCTTACTCCCCCTTAATTTATTCCCTGAGGTGCTATGAGTGATTTTGTCTGTTCTTTCCCTTATATTAAACATCGCACCCTATTAGCTCTCAATAATCATTTGCTGCAGCCCAGGACACAATGATTTCCCTTGACGCATAAAACTGCAATAATGTCAACTCAGTTTCAGAAATAATATTGCCATCATTCGTTTTTATGTGTCTCCCCCGGCTGGAGAAAATAGCTCCACAGGACTCGCTCACTCTCATATGAAGAAAACACAGTGCACAAAGCATTTGTAACTTTCAAAAGTTGCAAAAAATACAGTTTCTGCACATTCCTCCAAAAATCTAAGTTTAAAAAACGAGAGGTGAAAATCAGCCACATGCTTTAACTACTGTATTTGCTGAGTTCCATATTGTACTTAATAGCTGCCTGAAACAAACATAGAATAATTACCTGTTCTCAGAGAGAAATCTGTGAGTTACAGTGTGGTATTGCCGTCTCTCTCTAGCTATAGAAAGTTGCACAAGACAGATTTGTGAGATGATATTTAAAACTGACTATTTCAAATTGACTGTTTGGCTCGGTGCTTCATTTTGTGTTCAACGCTATTTTCTTAGTCATAAGCATCATCTAAAGTATGGATCATAGATCACACCCTTTCTCCAAAATGTAGAGACTGAAGGCCTTTATCTCTCCTGTTTGATGATATTAAGAAGGAGCTTCTCTGTGGCTTTAAACATGGTGTGAAGTCACAGTGGAGCTTCAAATTGTGTTCACACTCTGTGTCTTACACTCCGGCTAGTTAATTGCCAGACAAATTTTGGAGTGGGTGAATCAGGGTGAGGTAAAGACCAAAATCAAATTAGATGTCAGAGAAGGGAGAAAATAGTTGGAGCTTATTAAGCAGGGGCATTTCACATTTCTTCGGGCATATATTGTCGACACAGCATGCTTTTCTCACATAATGGGCTGAAATGTGAACTCCAAAGAATTTCACCTTTGAAATAAGCTGTTATTCTAGTGTCTTATCACAGTTTGGTGTTAACAAACTGTCTAGTCAGAGACAAGAGAGGACAGTTTACCCTGCCCTCTAATCCGGAATATCACACAGATGTACTGTGCAGCTCCATGAGGAATGTAAAGCAGGATCAGGATACACTTTCTCCTTTAGAATAACAGTACTAGTGTGACATAAAAGCTCATTTGGATGTAAAAGTTCAAACATTACCTTGGTCAACAAATTAAGTCTCCCATTCAATGTCATGGAAGCAGCTCCTGGGTTTACATTGCTATGACATCTCAATTCAGAGTCTTTGAGTTTTTGCTTTAAGAGAGAAATGTCCATGCTCACATACATAATACTTGAACTGGTCCAGGTAAATCTTTCATGAAGCCGTATTTCCTTTAAGAAAGCAGGGGGTGGACCACATAAAAGAAACACCACATGAAAACGTAGTCGTATTAACAGTATATGTGTCATCTTTACAATACGTATGACATTCACCACTTATGAGTTTTCAAAGCAACATGAGCCAACTAACAGGGCACAGTCTCAAAAACCATGACAACATATCCCATAACCCAGACAAACATCAGCAAAGAGGAACAGTGGCGGCAAGCTCGCCAACAGGGATACATGGACACGCAACAGAACAGTTGCTACACACCACAAAACTACAGCTTCAGAAATGCACAGAATTGAATCATTACCTCTGAGACACAGTCCAAACAAAAGCTGTATGCTGTGGGCTTCACAAAGATAGCATTTTACGGAAGTGCTGCCATTTGGAAGCAACTTATAAATAAAGACCAACGCACAAAGACGCATAACCTGGTGTAAGGAGCACAATACCTGGAGCCCTGGCAATGGAAAAAAGGAATATGGTGTGATGAGTATTCTTTCACCATTTTTCTGGACAGGATTATATTATACTATGCTTTCGACCCACAATGTCTGTCGCCAAATGTTAAACATGGTGGTGGATCTGTAACGGTATGGGCAGCCATCCTGTGGGAATCGTAAGTTCCAATATTCCAAGATGATAATGCCCCCATGCACGCTGCTAAACAAATGCAAGAGGGGTTTCATGAACAGGATGTCAAAGTCAGAAGCCTCCGAAGGCCTCCCCAATCGCCAGATCTAAAAATGATTGAACCTTTATTTGAAGTTCTTATGACGCTGTGTTGCAGCATTGCAGAGTTTGTGTTTGGTGAGAATTGTCAGCGCATGTCCAGCGGCACATTGCAAAGGAATTTGAAAGCCACTCTCTCTTCCCCTCTCTTCTTTCCTTGCTGAAATGAATTAGAGAGAGATGCTCACAGCTGAGAGTGGCACAGGAAAACACTATGCACAACATGTCCTGTGCTAATCACCAAAATTACAAATATTTGTAAAAATTATACAGTCTGTAAGAATTACTATCATGAGGTGCTCTTATAAACACAAATAAAACTAATATTTCACTGTGAAAGAAGCTTTTCAAAGGTAAAATAGTTGATAGTTGAGGCCAAATGATACAGTGGCCTCTGGAGGCTTCACTGTTCTGCCCACCACTTTTCTGCTTTTTCCTCTTTTCTTCTTCAATAGATGGCGCCCAAATGCACGCCTTAAATCTGCAGTGCTCGTCGTCTCAGGCAATATACATTTCTTCATAATCATCCTGTAGGTCATCTGTGTTGTTCTGCAGCTGAGATTGTTATTGTCCTTTTGTACCTCACTTTGTTTCATTTTCCAGTGGAATAAATGGGGCAACTTTAACGTGACTCTTCACTAAGTATTATTAAAGGACATTGCGGTCATGTTTGTCTAATTCGGGGACCTTTCTTAATCTTTATCGGCAGTAAAGCAGATAATGGTCAGCCTTCGCCGGTGTTAAAGCTTAACTACCCCACCAAAATGAGGTTCCAAATTGTACACCATTATCAGTGACTCAGATCCCATTAGCTTTAGTGAGAGGTGTTGCACTGATGCATTTTGATGGTACTCCCACATAATAGAGCGAGTCGAAGAACTCAGAAGCACCAAGTTGTTATCTAGCTTGAGGCATGCAAACTGTATTGCCTTTCCATTTCAAAGAAAATCTCACTGCTGGATTAGGTTCCACAGGCAGGCTGGTCCAGTGACTTAACCAGTGCTGATCAGAGCAGGCTAGAGCCTTTAGAAAGCTTCAGCTCATGTTGCCCTGTGTCAGCATCACTCAGGAGAAAATAAAGGCATCCTCCACTCTTACATTCCTGCAGTAACCTCAGTAGGCTCCTTCAATGAGTGAAGGATGGAGGTGGAGGAGGATTTGAGAGCAAAAACATTTGTTTGTAAGTCAGCCTAAAGCACATGCAGAGCTTTTTCTATGTTCTTTTGGCAAAACCTCCATCTGTTCACAATAGCGGAGAATGTCTCCTGTCATTTCTCCTGAGCAACTTGATATCAAAGACTAGAGGAAACGAACACCATCAGCACAGCAGCAACAGCCCCTCCATTGTTGTCTCTTGGTCAGTAGAGGATGTCGTTGTATGTGAGGTTTTCAGTAAGAAGAATTCCCTTTACTTTTCTTCCCTTTTTCTGTATTTACACATTCAGATAATGCCCTACAGTATTTTATCGTGAGTAAAAATGTAGCTGACCTCAGACATCCACAATCATAGGAATTAAGGTTTGTGATAATTTACAATTTGTGCACTTTGGGTGGACTTTATTTAAAGTGTCCTAGCTAGTTTACACAGGTTATAGGTAAGGTGAGGCTATACTGCAGACAGGGAGAGATCCTGCGACATGCTCAGTCATGTCAGCATACCACAGCACTCTGCAGCACTGCTTCTGGAAAATTCCTACCTGAGTGAACAGAGAAAAGGCAGGGAAGTAAGAAGGATAGTTGAGAAGGAAAAAATAGACCCTTCAAGTGCTTGACTGACTGCAAAATAAATGTTTAATTGTTGGATTTAATCCCTCAAAAATCAACTTACTGCTGTTACTTTGGAAAAAGCTGTTACTTTTGGAAAATCCAAATGTCATGAATCTACAGCACATCTTGGAGTTAACCAGATAAACTTTCATTTATTCTGGGCTCCCCAACAATTGAATAAAAAAGGGAATGGGATGAATATTTATCATAGATTCGATAGCAGTGCTTTCAATCAAATCCCAAACCCAGTACACTATTCTTATCCACATGTAAAGTAGGAGCTATTCACTGCACTGTGTATTTCAGTGTGATAAATAGGCACTTGCAGAACTATACATCTGCCTTCCTTGTTGCCCTCACCCCAGATAAAGAGCTTGGCCTATGAAGAGGAATCAGCATTAGATGTGGATACATAATTTAGTTTCCTAGCCTGAGCTACCCAACCTTTGCTACCAAATAAATATGTAAAGCCAGGGGCTGTGGCTCTTATTTTCAAAAGTCAGAAACTCATTCTCCTCCTCATGTTTCATTCAGATAAGCAGAGGCCAGAAAATAACCAGTACCAGATTACAAACTCTCAATTTGGTGCCAATGACTTCTGGAAATAGAATGATGAATTGTAGATGAATTGTCTCCGGGTTAAATATCAGCCACTCTCTGACTGCGTTTGCCAGTCAGGTATTGATGTTGTGTTAACAACCTTTCTATTTTCTTTGGGAGGATTCAGTATTCATAGCCTGACTTTTCATTTTAAGATAATTAAAACTTTTCTAATGTAATAACTTTGCTTATTTAATTGTTACACTGCAGATGGTTAAATTTATGTGACAAAATGAAAAGAGGGCAGAGACAAAAGAATACAGAAAGTCTTAAAACCATTCCACTTTCCTAGGGAGGTTATAAAGCATAACATTCCCCATCCACAGAGCAGCCATGCCCTTTGTTGACTGATGTCGGATCATCTCCTCTTAAATGCCTTGCCACTAAAAAATGTGGTGTCACCAGTAATGTGCTTTTACTGGCTTAGCTCAAATAATCCTATAACTCCGTCTATATAACTGAAATCTAGAGAACTTGAGGGAAAACGAGTCCATAAGGGCAGGTTTCAGCTTCCACGTCATAAAGTGTTCAGATCCACCAATCTGTTCAGTGATGACGACTGTCTGAGTGACAGCGGGGATGGTTAGTTAGAAGTAGCAGCTGGCATTCATAGCTGCTGTCGACCTTTCCTGTGGGTAGTCCGTGTAATTAATACACAATAATGACAGCTTTCTCAGATTGCCAGTGGCCTTACTCAGCCAGAAACAAAGTTTCTAGATAAATTATTTTCTATTTCTGATGAAGCCATCAACTTTCCCACGCAAGGAGTGCAGGTATCCATTTAATCCATTCCTCTCTGGTATATGATTTGGCCCTCGGCATACAAAAGCCACGTTGTAGAAGAATATCAAGCATATTGTGTGAGTCCAAGTATACATCAGTTAGAGTGTCATTTTCGCACATAGCCTACATTAACACTTATACAATTTTCACACATGAAATTCTGTCATAGATATTAAGCGTTGGAAACATAATTTGTATTGAATCTTATGCTGCTTTATGAGTGAGCCTTGGATACCTCCAGGTGAGATTCTTCTGTATGTTTGAGAACAGTCTGGCACTATTAACAGTTCATGAAAGAAAGAAGAGAAAATGTCTGTTGTGACTTTTTTATCTTATGGTAATCACACCTCCTACACATCCCACAGAAATGTTTGTGTTGATTCAATTAAGAAATGAGTATCCTCCAACATGTTGCATCTATCTATCTATCTATCTGTCTGTCTATCTATCTATCTATCTATCTATCTATCTATCTATGTGTCTATCTATCTATCTATCTATCTATGTGTCTGTATGTTTATCTATCTATCTATCTATCTATCTATCTATCTATCTATCTATCTATCTATCTATCTGTCTATCTATCTATCTATCTATCTATCTATCTATCTGTCTGTCTATCTATCTATCTATCTATCTATCTATCTATCTATCTGTCTATCTATCTATCTATCTATCTATCTATCTATCTATCTATCTATCTATCTATCTATGTGTCTATCTATCTATCTATCTATCTATCTATCTATCTATCTATCTATGTGTCTGTATGTTTATCTATCTATCTATCTATCTATCTATCTATCTATCTATCTATCTATCTATCTATGTGTCTATCTATCTATCTATCTATCTATATATCTATCTATCTATCGTCTATCTATCTATCTATCTATCTATCTATCTATCTATCTATCTATCTATCTATGTGTCTGTATATCTATCTATCTATCTATCTATCTATCTATCTATCTATCTATCTATCTATCTATCTATGTGTCTGTATGTTGATCTATCTATCTATCTATCTATCTATCTATCTATCTATCTATCGATCTATCTATCTATCTATCTATCTATCTATCTATCAATCTATCTATCTATCTATCTATCCATCCATCCATCCATCTATCTATCTATCTATCTATCTATCTATCTATCTATCTATCTATCTATCTATCTATCTATCTATCTATCTATCTATCTATCTATCTATCTATG
>OOFE01049308.1:0-17885 GCA_900323365.1 Monocentris japonica
TGCCTACTCGGCCCAACTGGCCCACCCGGTCCACCCAGCCCACTCTCCCTTGCTCCCACCAGTCTGCCGAACCTCAACCCCCATGCTCCCCCAGCCTTCCTCTCTCACCCCCCCACAGGACTCTGTCAAACTCTGTCAAATGAGTCCTTTATCTGCCAAGATATCATAATGTCACATAATGTCAGACAAACTATAACAGAGAAGCCATGATCCCCTTTCATTTTTAGCATGGACTGTGGAACAGCCAAGAGTCCCCTGCCAGAGATCAGATCAGGCTGAAGGTAGGTTCACAGGGGATCACAATTACAGATAGGCGCTAGACCATTTTGAGCCTTGTATGTAATCAATAAGATTTTAAAATCAATAGTTTATCTAACAGGCAGCCAGTGCAGTGAGGCTAAGATGGGTGTGATGTATGACATGACCATTCATGACTGTACCACTTTCTTAACATGAGCATCAAAACAGAGGTCTGGATCAAGTTGATTGTTTTGAGAAAACATGTGTAAACACTGTAATAGTAGCCTTAGCTAAACAGGAATCTCATGTACACATGACATGTAGCGTTTCCAGTTTAATATGTAACTCATTTCAAAAGAGAGCAAATGATACGTTTTGCATGACATTCTAGACATGATGCATTACTGGATGATTTCCTCAGTCAACTACACATTTATAACACATTTATTACAACTACACATATGGATCATGCAATGTGGATCCCATGTGCTTCAAGATTCACCCCCTCTCACACTAAAATCATGGATAGCCCTGAGCAGGCTGCCTTGGGTCTTGATTTTTGTAATTTGTGTGATGTTGTCAGCTTAGTCAGCTACAAAGACAAAACTGGTGGTGAGCTTGAGACTAGCACTAAGCTAGTTTTCGCCTGTTTCCAATGCTAGGAAAAAATTGCTAGATATGTCACTAGTCATTGTTGAGACTAGTGGGTGAAAAGTTGATAAATCCAGTGACAAAGTCGCCAAGTAGACAACAGTGGTTCACGCATCTTGCTCTTTCTAACATTAGTTAATTACAGTTTCAGTTGAGAAATTTGATCCATTTTTGTGTGATCAACTGGGGTTGAGTTTGACTGGATTGCTGCAACTTGCTCTTCATTTGAGACACCTCTTCTGTACTCCGTATGGTACACAGATAGAGTTTTAGTATTCTAACTATGCTTTCATTATTGTTGTTTTTACAGTGACTGGTACCCAAGGAGACTGAATTTCAGTTGAATAATAAGAGAGTTTTCTTTTTAGAAAAACCATTTAGGAAATGATTTTCAGATGTTACTTGAATTTCCTCTACCGTTTTCCTCTTGTCCGTGGTCAGATGTTCTGTTCCTCTACCATTTGCCTTAAATTGTTTGTACCGTTCATCTTTTTCATTTAGGTCCATCCATCCAAGTTCAACACATCTTTTTTTTGAGTGTTTGTAATTCCCACCCATGATTACAGAACCTTGTCAGTATAGAGTTGTTCTTGGACATGTTGTTGAGCGATGTGTTGGCTTGCTGACAGAAGGCCACTGTAGCTACTCTATCTCCAGCTTTAGGGATGTACTTTGCAGGTCAGTCTGTCATTAATGGGATTACAGATGCATCGATCTGGGAAAACAACACAATTGGGGGCATGATTAGATTAAATGCCATGAGTGTGTCTACATACATTGCAAATAGACAATTAAAAATATGTGTGGCATATTCGGCCAGTAATTATTATATACAGTAGTAATAAAATGTCAATGAGTTTCATGGAAGTCTATAAAGTATCACAGGTTCATGCGGCATGTTAAAGTTAAATCACACACACCCTGCAAAGGTTATTGTTCCTCACTGGCAAAACGGAACAAAGTGTAAAATACTTTTTGGTCGCAGATATTTTACATGTTCAGTTACTAATGTTTTATCTTCATCCAACACATATTTTTCCAGCCAGGTAGAAAAGTCTAAAGCAGGGTGAAAATTCTTAAGAGCATTACACGAAGGTTAGCGAAGAGCAGCGATGCTTGGGTCTTTACATGAAGGAAAATCAAATCAACATTGATTTGGAAGTTTGATTAGGCATTTACTGTTGGAACTAGCTAACAGCCATGCATTCAACAGGTCTATTATCATAAACAACAGTTAACAGTCTCCAATGAGAAATGAATGGGTTGAGTTGAGTAATCACCCAGGCCATGGTATATAAGAGGGTGTGTTTTTTTATATAGGGTATCATTATAGTATGCAAGACAGTGTCCAAAACTTTCCAATTTACATCTGTACAGGAGATGATTTGTCTTGATTCGCACCAATAAGGTTTTTAGTGAGAGCCAACAATCCCTACATTTAATGGTGGACCTGGAGGATGATTCAAAAAAACAATTAAAGAAAAATTGTAGCAATTTAAAATCAATTGCTGGCAATTTCACAATAGACCTGAATAATTTATGTCCATTTAAGAATGCAAAAATGATCACAATACCCAAAAAAATCTAACCCTAACCCTAACCAGGAAGGCCACTTCCTGAAAAGCTACTGGGTATGGAGCGTTTTGAGCCCTGTTTCAATTACAGAAAGACACAATTAGATAGTCCCCCCAGCTTTCCATGGAAAAAAATATCATACTCCTTGGTTCACCTGTCAAAAATATGCAGCTGATAAAGAGGTTTTCTGCAATATTCCACATCCTTTAAAAACCAATTTTCCCAAAACAAACAAAAATATACACTTTCATGAAATGCAGACAGAAGAGTTTCAGCTATCGTCTTAAATTATGTACATCTTTTGATTGATTAATAAATCCTTCAATATAAATAAACAAATTTTACATCTACCCAAATAAATAACAACAATAATAATAATAATAATAATAATGAACTACCATAGGAATGTAGCTTAATCCAGCTATATATATTTATATATTTTGAGATAAAATAGGTCTAACTTGTCATAAATAAGTAATTCGTGCAACTGCATGTGAGTAATTCAAAGGTGAAAATGTGGAAAATCATGCAAATATAGAAATGTCGTATTTCTTTTCTCTATAGATTATAGTTATTGCTAAGGCCATGCCTTATTTAACCTATAAATCAAAGGGTAATATATTAACCAGTCAGACCTAATGTCATAGTTAACATAGATCACATAGAAGTATGACAACCTCAGTCAAATGTGTTTTAATGCAACTCCAAAAAGAACCACTTCTGAACTGTATGCACCAAGGGTCCTTTAGCCGATAAAGGGGAAACTGGACATAAAAAAATGAAATAACATTGAGATCAGCTATAAAACTGCCCTCTCCATGCTGTAGAAATTTCCATAATTTTTAGTCTCTCTATGGGCGGTGAAGTGTTCCCTGGAGAACTGACTGGGAATGATGGTGAAAGCTTAGTGGTGCTACATTAAGAGTGACATCTAGAGGTGGGGCTAGGCAACTGCAGAACCTTTTTGATGATTTTCTGAATGATTCTGTGATTTTACTATTTTTCTGCAGCACAGTCCATGTTCAGTGATGTCATCCATTTTCTCTGAAAAATACTATGATCGCAGAATCATAGTAGAAAACTGGAGTGACTACTTGCACAGTGGCACTGCAGAAAATGTGCTGTGTGAATGTGGCATTGCCAGCGCAGGCAGCTGACAATTTCCAAATATACAGGAAAAAAATACCTTGGTGTCCTCAAATGTGGCTACAGTGTTATTTGTATGATGGCCTTCAGATAAAGGCAGCATTTGTACCCAGCCTATGTCAGCATAGGCACAAATGTTACAGAACAAGTAATGTGCTTAAAGTTGGCCATGGTGGCTGCTTAGGTAGCTTTTAGCTAGCTAATGTTAGCTCGAAAAAAAAAAGTGCTTCCAAACTTTTCAAACTATTAAAACGCAAGAAATGAGAATACCACTTCATTTGTGATTAAAAAAAAAACAACTAAACTTGCTATCTATGCTAGTTAATGTTTAGCTCATTCAGGCTAAGTGTTGCAACTATAAGCTTAAAATAAAGTTAGCTATCTAACTAGTATAATATTTGCTTCAGGCAAGATAATTTCATGCAAATATTTAAATTTTAGTTATTATTCATTATTCATTGTTATTCACTCATTATTTACATTTGCCTTTCATATTTAGTTCAATAGTACCTTTTTGTATCAGCCACAACCCACAGCAAAATCCAAGAAGAGATCTCATGTTTATACTTTTTATTTCTCCTAGAAACAAATGAGCTCTTTTTAACACTGAGATGAGACTCAAGGCATTTTCTCCTATTTCTCAAATTCAGCTTGAGAAATAACAATATAATATATATATATATATATAACACACTGATCAAAACAACAGATGATCTTAAATGAGTGTAATTTAACTCTTCCCAATATGTGTCCATGCATGAGACCATGAGATTAGAGAAAGATCTCAAAGAAAACTCAATATGATGCTTTATGACTTCTCAAACATGCACAGTTTTCACATCCTGCTGCTTTTTACTATTGAAGCCACGGGGGCAGCTATATACTTTACTATTATATGTCACATTTTAGCATCTTCAGATTTATCTCATAAAGTCTCAAGAATGTATTCTCTCTGTTATCTTCTCCTTGCTGCTAAGGGGATTTTAGGAGAAACATTTCATAAGCATGCAATCACAAAATGATACAAAACTGAGATCTTCCCAATTTCTTAAGAGATGAAGAAAAGACTAATCTGAGCTCAAGATGTTTGCTCAAGGAATTTAGAATAGATGCATTCTCCACCACCACATTTCAGGAAAGGGGTTGACATGGTGCTCCAGATCTATTTATTTACTCATTATGTGTGCACTACTTATGTCTGGGGAGAATAATTTCTCTATTTAGAGGTAACAAGAAAATCTGTTGTAAAAGGAAGTTTTATCAACTCGTTCACATGCTTTGCATTCAGCTTGAGAACATGTTTCATACAGTATATTGTGTGCACAAGATGGAATATCATGCACGGACGTTTTTCACAGAAGTGAAAAAATACATATTTTGTGGCTACAGAACAGCCACTACCGTGCTCTGTATGGACATTTGTGTATTAGTCTGTAATTGCTTTATACCAAAAGATACCAAATGGACGAGAGAGGCAAACTATCTAACACTGGTGAGTTCAGCTGTTCCTGCTTAGGAAACAATTTGTATTTTGCTCTTAAGTTGTGATTCATAGTGTACATACCCGACACCAGAATTTCATTTAGGCAAACAGGGTCTTCTCTATTGCAGCCCTAGTTTGTGATTTAGGCTAATAAGACGGGTGTATTTAAGCCTAGGCTAATGTAAATGTGTTTTCTGCAGCTTTGCCATGAACAAGATGATAGCAAACTATCTGTCGAATTTGCAAACCTGGTGGCCCTGTCTAATTGTTGACATGTTGCCAAGCATTTTTTTGAATTTGTTTTACCAAGATTGTGGTAACTTTTTAATGTTATACTGGACAGTTATGGAAACTCAAGAGACACACAAGACTGAGTACATTGTAGCCCTGCATATGTCACATAGAGCTGTAATCTGATTGGAGTTGGTGCTTTGAAAGGTCATCTGAAAATGAGGCCAAAGGTAAAATATTTTGAACTTTGAGTGCAGCAACTTTTGAATTGAGTTTGCAATCGCAAAGGTATTGCTGCCTCTGATGTGGGTGCCACTGTTCTCTCCATAGGAAAGCAATGGCTCAGCCAATGCAAAGCCGTTTTGCCAGTAATCATGTGTACTGGCCTTCAGGTGGACCTGGCTACAGCTAGAGTCTCTCTATAGCAGATAAGGCTGTTCTTCCAGGCTAGCTAATAGGCATCTACCTTAATTGCATGACATTTGCACTCTTAATTTCTGAGTGGCCTGCTTAAATGCCAGTGTATCAAGGAGACGAGCAACCTCTACCGCACATGCTTTGAATGATTCAACATTCAATGCAGTGACTGATTATAATTAAAATAAAGGAATTAATATTTCTAGACATGATTGCATTGTTGATTATTGGTTGCTACAGCTATCACATACATGTTGCAAGTGCTTGTATATTGTGGCAACTCAAGCAAAAAACACAGGGAAAGCTAAGATGTGGTACAAAATAAAGAGGGAGAAAGGGAGTGTGGGAGAAAGGCAACAAAGGTTCTTCCCTGACCGGGGGCTCTGTACTAGTCATTGGCGTCAGGTGGCTGTCTGACATAGGGAGGGTAGAGGGTAGATAGTGAGACATGTAGGGATCACAGTGGTAATTTCCAGCGTCCAATTCCATGGGTCTGTGGGGCCCCGCCGCCGCCGTTCCGTCATAGGTCAGGTTGTCCGGGGCACAAACTCTCTTAAGATCCAATCTGTCAGGCATAGGTCATACACAGTTTCAAGTAATGCAATTCAATAGTGTTTCTCTCCTAGCTCCTCCACAATTCCTTACCCCACCTCAGAGATTCGGTCTGCTTCTCCTACTCACATCCACCTTCCTCTCTAATTACCGTCGCATCTGGGTCGGGCTTAAATATGGAGCCTCCTGATCACTAATGGGCGGGATCTCCCCTCCCACACTCTACCCAGTTGCTTCCTGTGTGGGTCTGGCCGCTGTCCTTGGTGCTGATCCTCCGTGGAGCTGTCCTCTTGTCCCGAGGCTCCACAATAACTGTACATAACATTTATGTGTATGCATGTACATAACATAACCTCTATATGGAACAAGCAGAGGTCTTGAATGTGTTTGCAAGTGGGTCCTGGTAGTTGTCAGCCTTGGATGTGTTGTTAGAGTGTGGTTATAGAGTTTACGCCTGTCCATATGGGGCCAAGCAAATTACTGTTCATTTCCTGCAATAATAGCAAACCAGGTTAAGTGGCAGAGACAACCCCCCCCAACCACCCTTTTTATTTCTCTCTGTCTGGCAAATAACTAGTTTCTTTGTTCTGAAGAGAGCACCCAGACATAAACACACACTTGTCGTCGATGCAGATTACTATTGTTAGTTAGTTTTAAGTCTGTCAGTCAAAATGATGATTGCTGTGGGACATCAGTACAAATTCCTGACTTGACTGGGGACATACTAGAAGAGTTTTACAATCCTAAATGATTTTGAAAATGCATTGCATCACACATAACACATTTTACAGATTTTTTTTGTCTCTTCATCATAAATACAGATGATTGGGCAATGATGGGGTATAACACATCTAATGATATAACAGATTATCCTGCTGTTACGTCTCTGGCATCAGGACTGCTAATCTCTTATCAAGTCATCCAACGTGTATTAATATGACTATTAATGCAACATGCATCAATATGCACTGAGGAACAAAGAAAAACACAAAAGGAGAATTTGGGTGAGTTCATGGCCTAAACGTGGGGTGTACACCTTCAAGCGAGAGCTGGAGGTAAGAGAAACATTAATGTTAGCGAGGCTGGTAACAAATACAAATCTAACGCTTTCCTCTCACCTCACTGTAAATGTCAGAGTGACTAGGAGGAGTGTTATGTCCACCCCTTTGTGTGATTTGGCTTGATTACTGTGATTTTGAGTTAATTACTCCAAACATGTTTGCAGTGTTTATTTTGGCCATTGTGTAATTGGTTTGTTCAGACTGAACTTCGATTTGTACTTGTGGCACTGAGGATTCCTCAGTTTGTGATGTACCTGTACGTGCATGACTAGACCAAAGGGAGACCAAAAGGGGAGAGACCACACTGCGTTTGGTTGATGGGCCTATAATCATGATAAGTAAAGCAATGTGTAAAAACATACTTGGGAGTGTGTGTGAAGAAATGTATCTGTGGTTGTGTCTGCACTGTTGGTAGTTTATTTATTGTTTCTAGCATCCTCCAACTTGGCTGGGGACTGGAGTGGTGCAGTGAGCTGGAGTGGTCTACCAGGGAGAGGCACAGAATTGACTGAACCCTGTGGTTTCACCACACATCTTCCCACACTGACAAGTCCAGAGGAGGCCCAGAACAGACTCAACAGATCAGCAACAGTATTGCAACAGTATTATACTTATAGTTATGTTATAACTTGAACTATGACTCATCTCCCTTCATTGTTTGGAACTTAACTTTATCTTGACAATACAACCCAGGGCCAAGATAAGTAAACAATTAGGATTTTATCAACTCATTTTGATATATTTATATCCAATCATATCATTTATATATACTTTTTACTGGACAATTGTAACCATTTTTATCTACCTATTTTAATGGTGTTATTTCAGAATAAAGACAGAAATGGAATGAATCTCTGATCGTCACACACCACAGAGCTTGCTCAGGACTCTACAGATGTCAGGCCATAAATATCAAACCCTGAAAGTTTGACATTATAACTCAACATAATTAGCAGAACCAAAATGACAAGGTAATCCTTCACTGTTCTGAACTACAATACAAACAAATATATTCTCATAATATGAGAGGTTTGCAACTTAACTGCAACGCTGCTTCACACTAACTCATGAACTAATACAATTATCTCCCATTAGGATATTGGGAGAACAGGTACCTGATTAAATGCTATGTGAGTACATTACAAATGCATATATGTCAGTAATTGTTGCAGCCAACAAAGGGTTGCTGACCATATAAGGGGGCAAAATGCTATCTAGCCAGCTGGCGGCTAACACACAATATCAGCAATGTCATCCAAAACAGTATCTGCACCGGTTACCACAAAGAATGATGAGAATTAACTCACAGTTTGATGCACGCACACTGTCAAACACTGTACCGTACTTACAATGGATATTACCTTAGAGGACATTGAAAAATTTACCAATGTGTTCATATCTTTGTCAATAGGTCAACAGATTGCCATCTGAATGAGTGTCGTGAATTCAGCACAGTAACACATGCAATTCTCTTGTTGCCATATTTCCACCATATTTACTCTGCCATGTTAGTCTTGGCATGGCTATATTTAGGGAGTCTGATATGATTCAATTCCTTAACTCAGCACTTTAGTTTATAAACTTGGTGTGAAAATAAATATGTGTTGTGTGTTGTGATAAATCAAGAAAAATCTGGAGAGAGAGAAAGAAAGAGGAGGAAGAGAGGCACTATAAGCGTAACTGTGGTTGTGTAAAACTTGCAGATACATGGTGGGATATGAAAGGTCAAAATCAAGAGTAATGGCAGACAGGATTTTGAGAGCACCAGTCAGACAAAATGCAAACGTATCAGACTCATCTTTACCCATTAGGTAGCAAATACAAAAAAATCATGAAAATATCCTTTTTGGCCTTTTGTACAAGCCCTGCTCTTCACATATTGTAGAGGCCTGTCATGGTTTGAGTGCTTTTCAAATTGAATAACCCTGGTAGAGCTAGTTCACAATTGGGAACATTTTAAGGAGCCTTCTCCCTGTAACTGACTCGGTCATTGGATTCTACAATCATTTGACATCGGAGATATGTCAAATGATGTTTCATCTTGGCAGAGTCCCTCTATGGGTCCACTAGTGTCATTGGCTGTTTGCTGTGCAATATGTTTAGGATTATATTATGCATTTTTTGCCTATTTCCAAAAAAAGTGATGGTCTTGAAAACATTCAGAGAGGTAATTCGCCAGTCAGCTTCATTAAAAAAAATGATAATAATAAGATACTTTTTAACTCTTTTTTCCCTTGCCTGCCACCACGGGGAGGTCAAAGCATAGCGTCAGCTGCGGAGCAGTACCCCCTGGAGCTGGTAGGGATGTCTTGCTCAAGGACACTTCTGCACGTAAGATGCAAGGGACTTAAACCCAGGTCCTCCAGTTGAACGGTGGTCTCTGTAACCACTAGGCAATCCTGCAGCCCTCAGCGTGATTCCCTGGCTTTTATTCCTATCTTTTGCCTGACAACATCTCTTAAGCTGATTGTTTGGTGCACACCAGCGCTCGAATGGGGTGGCTACACACCCCATAGTTATATTAAGCTGTACCACACAAGGCAGGTATGAAAGTGACCTTATTTTCACTATGGTGGAGTTGTTGCCAGCAGAAGTACAATAAAGGGGAATGGCCACATCAGTTCTTTAATAACAACATAAAAATAAAATGGGCAATGAATGCAATAATATTCTAATATTCAGAAAACTAATTGTGTTGAATTGACAGGTTCCTAGTAGGACACCATTACTTTTTTGTATACCTATCCATTAGATCTAAGCATTTCAAATGTCAAATGTCAAATGTCGTAAAGTCAAAGTATCATCAAAAAACATACTTGTATTTTCACAATGTCACCATCCTAAGCACATTGGTCAAGTGCAGCAGAACCAATCCCACTGGCTAAAATTGCTAACAGGCATCCTGCAAATCTACACAGTGAAAATCACAGACTACAACTCATCACAGCTTTTTAATTTACATGCTTGCCAGATGGACTGGCAATAATTTGACTATTATTACTACTATTTGTTCCTTTCCCTTAGTTGTTTCTGCCATTCCCTGCTGTTCAAGCCTATTTGTAAATCCCTTTCTTTCACTCTCTTTCAGTTTTAAAAGGAGGAATGGATTGAAAGTTGAAAATAAAATGATTTCAGATGCATCATGTTTTGTTGCATGGTGTGCTGCACTGTGGGTTGGGACTGGATTGAGTGACATCATCCAGGGCTGATATGTTTTATGTGTGCGTTCCATTACTATGATTTTTCTGCCAGTATGAAATTCACTAGTTAGATGCTGCTGTACACAAATGCACATATTAACCACTGTATATCGCCTGACCCTGCACCAACATAATAACATTTGGTTGATGCGTCTATCCGAAGCACTTGACAACATCATGTGTGCGTGCATTTTTAGTGTGTATGATTCCAGTGGGAATCAAGCCCCTAGCCCTGGCAATGAGAGTGCCACACTCTGCCCACTGAGTTATAACAATACTAATGATAATAATAATAATACTTTTTTCCCTGTAGGGCAATTCACTTTTCCTCCACAGGGAGGTCAGAGGGCAGGGTCAGCTACAGAACAACATCCCTGGAGCTGGTATGAGTGATAGAAGCACAAACAAGCCTGTGACAACCTTTTAAGAAAAGGCAAAGAAGGATTTGTACTCAATCATGGCTTGGCAGAAGAGGACAACATGGGCTGTCTCTCCTCCAAAGTGAGCTTGAGGTAATCTTTTCAGCTTATTTTCACTGAACTGCCTAAATATTAAGTATAAGTACTAGTAAATGTGTGTAGACATGATTTCAGAATGAGAAGTTTTCTGAATAGCCCTCTCTCTCTCTCTCCCTCTCTCTCTGTCACACACACACACACACACACACACTGCACTGAGCAGCACTACCTCTAGTAGATAACTTGGTCTACCTAATCACATACTGAATCTACCTTTTCCTATCTCTGAGTGGCTAGCTAGTGTTCTCTTTTCCAGACGGATGACAGGAGAGGCTTTAGGGACCTCCTTCACATGAATATTGAGGGCTTTAACCATCTCCTGGGATTGGTAGCTCCCTACATAAGCAGCAGAGACATACACCTGAGACAGGCTATTACTGCCAAGGAGAGACCCTCTGTGACAGATCTAACTGTCACGGAGAGTCTCTCCTCACCACTGCTAAGAATAACTAATGATGAAATTGGTATTTTTTGTACACAATCAGGATTAGCAATTACTCCATGTGCTAAATATACATTTGGATTTTTCTACCGGGAATTCATTGCCTCATTAAGTTTCCAACATTGCATTGGGAGGAGCACAGACCTGTGAGGTGCTGGAACTTGCTCTCAATGATGAGAACATGAAGGTGAGATTTTTGTCTTTGTTAATTGACCCTGTATATTATCTTTTTTAACAGACAAGGGCTACATTCTAAATAGTGTAGAGGACGTTACAGGGCTAAACTACGCTATATTGATATCTTGCATTTACACAGTCTAGTTTGATAGTGGACAATGAAAGATATTTGAAAGATATTTTTATATTTCAAGAGAGGTTGTTAAAGAGTTCCAAAACACTCTATGCACACCTTGGCACCCAGGGAAGAGTGTCTGATTATTTGCACATTCAAACCTTTAAGCTGTCAACAGCTCAGCAGCTGTCGACAGCTGTCCACCAATGTTCTCCAAGCTGAGCCAATGCCCAGTGCCCTTCATGTTTGTTGCTGATGAGACAACTCAGGCACAAACAGGCACAACCAGTGAGTATACAACTACAGGTTTTCAAGAGCAGGGCATGTTGTGGGAAATGCTTTTGGGATCCTGGCCATCCTTCCTTTCTACCATCAACCTGGATCCAGAGGTAATCTGAAGGATTGCCCTGGCAGCTCTTTCCCTCCAATTTTCTGATAGTAAAGGCCTCAGATTCATACCTAGTCCCTGTGCTTGTGGACCCAGAAGATGCTGAGTACAATATCATCCCTGACATGTGGCAGAATGATGCACCCTCCAATGTGCAACTGCCAGTCAAGCCACAAATGCCTCCACAAATGCAAAAGAACAGCGGGACTAATTTCAGGCCTATTTTGTCTCAATGGCTGGGTCAGTTCCTTGGCAGGAATACATGCTGTGAATTTCCTCACTAATTAACTGATTAGTTATCAGTTACTCCTGCTCATTAACACAAATAGTCTGCTCTTCCGAACAGCCAATCATATGGCTGCAACTCAATATATAAAGCATGCAGACATGGTGAAGTGGTTTAGTTTTTTGTTGGACCAAACATTAGAACGGACAAGATGCTGATATAAGAGACTTTGACCGTGGTGTGATTGTTGGTCCAGACATGATGGTTCCAGCATCTCAGAAACAGCTGAACCCTCCTGGGGTTTTCACCACTATAGTCTCTAGAGTTTACAGAGGATGCTGTGATAAACAAAAAACATCCAGTGAGCGGCAGTTCTGTGGCCAACAACACCTTGTTAATGACAGAGGGCAGAGGAGAATGGGCAGACTTGTTCAAGCTAACAGAAAGGCCACAAATGCTCCAATAACAGCCCTTTACAACAGTGGTGTGCAGAAGGGCCGCCAAGAATTCAGGCTGTTCTGGAGACAAAAGGGGGTCCTAGGTGTACCTAATAAAGTGGCCGGTGAGTGTATTTGTCAGTGATACTCTTTTCCAGGGAATCAAAACAATATAGGTAAAAGCGAAAATGAAAACACAAAATTAATTCATATTTTAATACAGTGTGGAAGCTTAGCAACAAAACACTTCACACAAACATTCACAAAGACTCAAAGCATTCAAAGCTTTTATGTAAATAACGTAAATGTAAAAAATATTTGAACATTCTAAATTTAAAATTGTAATCCTATAATTTTTTTTTTTTAAATATGAAGTTGATTTTTGTTTTTACATTAACAAAAATGCATTTGTCTTGTCAAGAACTATTAAGGCCATCAGAGCTCTTGAATGTAGTTGCTTTGTAAAACAAAAAACCTGAACATGATCTTTACATCAACAATTAACCATCAGATGACAGCAGCTAACAGTCTCCTCGGGTACAGTGAGTGCTCATCACCCAAAATGTAAACCTGTTGCTCTGTGTGGCTGTCCCCTTGTCAAAGTCATAGGGCTCACTGAGGATTCTAGTTAAGCGTATGGAAGAAGGAGGATGTAGCAGAGGTGGTGACTGAAAGAAAGGTTGGTGTGCTACTGCACAGGAGCTAAATATGGGTTGTGTTAGACTGTGGGATATCCTCCATATTTCATGCACAGAAGATGCTCAGATTTTTTTTGCTCTACATCATATAACATATAACATATAACAATCCCAGGAGATGGTCATCATATAACATTTGTTATACGTCGCCAAACTTGCACTTTCAATGTTTGATCTTTAATCTCATTTGCTGCTCATTTTCCAAATATCTCATCACTATCTTAAGTGATACATAAAACATGGTTAGCTACCTGCTTTAAAACCTCAACCTTCCTCTCAAAGCTATCTTTCTCTTTGTCTTTTGCCCTCGGCTTCAGTTGTCTCCTCTGAGAGCTTGTGTGGAGGTGAGCCCATCCCTGTGGCCTGCTGGAAGACCTATGGTTGGAATAATTGGAGGCCGCCTCTGATGGTGTTTGAGGGGGAAATGGACATGAGGTGGGGAGCAATGAACCAAGAATAGAGGATGATGCTGATGCAGGTTCTTCTGTGCCCACCTCAACATCCATCTCTTGGTCATCAATGGTGGGCGGTGGTGGTATGGGCAGATGGCCATAATTAGAGTCTGCCCTCCTTTACAGTCTCCCAGTGGATCTGTTTGGCTGGTGGTGTACACTGTCTCTTTGAACTGTCTCACTCATCAGGAGAGCACCTTGTAGCACCCGCCACGCTGTATGAATATACCTCAAAATTTCTTACACTGCTAGTACTTTGTCAGAAACCTGGACTCAATGCTGAGAACCATCTGAAACCTGGGTCACTGAACAATGAACTGAACATCATTCACAAAGAAAGATTTTGTCCACGATGTGAAAATTGTGTCTGGGACAGCCTAAAGATGGCAAAAAGTGCCCTGTGAAATGGGCTTTAACCAAATACCAGGTTCAAAGAGGGCATACAGCTGTGCAGTCATCTTCTTGAAGAAAAAAATAACCACAAATAATATTTGTGCAGAGCTAGTGTATGAGGGCTTCATTGATGGCAGTCAAATTGTTAGTAGCTATCTGGTAGTAGCTATCTGGTATTTTTAGAAGCTTTTGCTAGGGATTCAAAACCATATATTATGCAGTTTTTTCACAGTACCAGACCCTCTGAGACTACAAATTGAGCATGCTTTGGTTTAAAAAGGAAAGTGTTATATTTAGAGCATTTACACCATTTCTTTCTCATTTAAACACACAATTTAAAAAACAGACAAAATCCCTCACCACTAAAGTTGGACATTTTGCAGGTTGTTTGTGAACTTGATGTTTACAGCATTTCACGCTGTTTAAAGTATAAATTGGAGCAGCTGTTTCAATACCCAGGGTGACAAAGAACTAATTTTCACTGCTGTGAGTGTCAGCAGACTGTTGAGAAGAGAGCTTGATTTTTTTTATTTACAACAAACAGGACAATGTATTGTTTTGTACATCTGAATTGTGAGAACATGGGATGGTCTAATCTGGCTTCTGTTGGTAAGAGGGTATGAGTGAGTTGGTATGAGAGTACATAGTTTTAGCATATAATATAATGTTATATCAACTCATCAAGTTAAACATAAACATCACATGACAAAAAGACTGCACATCAAAGTCCCACCTCTCTCTGATCCCTCTCTCTTCTACTGCAATTTAAGCACATTACAAATGTATTTATGGAAATGACAGTATATGTGAGAAGCCTGGTTTATCGATGTAATTACAAACTACAGTTATTATTATGAAGGCAATCTCTCTCTTCATCGATGGGTAATGTAGTGGAAATGGACCCCTTTCACACCTTCCTCTCTCTGTAAAAGCAACTAGAATAATATAACTAGATAAAAACAAAAAATGAGTTCAGTTTGCATGCAGCATGACATGGCATGCATGACAGCCAAAACAAACAAAGTTTGTGATGTAACCAGAAAAAATTGGGGCAGTATATTTCCATCTTCTATGATTGTTGGGAAATTATGTGGATGGGCCTGCTGGTGAGATATAATGAGATTATATCCCACGCCTTCTTTAAACTAAAGGTGCAATCCTGCCTGTGGGGACTGATGACACTAGGATTCACACCATTCCTCACTCCTTGTTTGCTGCATATCAGAAACACATCAACTAGCTGCACTATACATCTTTAATGATCATCGCCTCACATAGTAAATTACTCTCTGTGGTGGATGAGTTGTATATGGTTGAATACAGTCTGCCCCCGAGAGCTCCCTAACTTATTTTCCTGTGTGTGAAATCCATTCAATTTGTTCATTCAGAGGATTATGTCTTCAGGTGCTTTATCACCTTCAGTCACAGTTATGCATTGTCAGAGTTTAAGGAGGTTTTTAGGTGCAAAGTCATTTTTATCAGTGCTCCCGGATTTTTTTAGGCTTAATGAAGATTTCCCTCCCTCTTTAAATCCTTCTTCCAGGGGTTCATTCTCCCCTCTGTCTCATAATTAAGTCAGTATATGAGCCGTAAAGGCTGAACTCTCCTGAAATAAACCCTGAAACCCTAGACCATCTGCTGCTCATCTCTCCTTCTCCACTGCCGCCTCCCACCATCACAGCTATCTTCTTTGCTTCTTGTTACTGCAGGCATGATCACTGCATGCAAATATACAAGCATGACTGTAAACACACACTCACAAATACAAATATGGACACATATACAAGGACATATCTCCTTCAATCATGACAGACACTCAATTAATAGATTAAAGTATGTAGCTACCTTGATTAAGATCTTACACCATAAAGCAGTCTCTCTCTCTCTCTCTCTATCTTTCTGCCTCTCTCTCTCTCTTTGTTTCTGATGCTCTCTGTTGATGTTCTCTGACTCTCTCTTTCTTGCACTCTCTTTCCCTGTGCTTCCCTCTCATTCTTCCCTCTCTACGATCTCTCTCGTTGTCCACTATATTCCCCTGCAGTTGAAATGGGCCAGAAAGAGAAAGCAAGGTGTGAATGAATGGGCTGTCTCCTGCATAATTGGAAGCATTCATTGATTAATGATTTTGTGCATGCAGGCGTTAGAATTAGCAGCTCCTGCTGAGGGGGAGGATTCTGTATAATCAGCTGATTTGCTCTCATTCTCATCTTTTTAAAGCGCCAAGCTTGTCAGGATGCCGCAAACTCACATTGTTAAATGTGAGGCAATCATTTCAACCATGGTCCTCTCATCAGAAACAAAATACCCCCACTTGTTACATAAAGCCTAATCTTTTTCAGTGCAAGATGAATGTGTGTCTTTCTTTTGTGTGTAGCAGCAAAACTCATTTAGACCTCCCAGATGCAGCACAGAAATGGAGTTTATATATATAAGTCCCACTTTTGAACAGATGTGCCACATTCAACACAGTGCAGCAGTATTGTTGCTCCACCCCAAGAGGAATTGATTGGAAAATAAAAATGTGTTCTCTTTTTGGATTTCAGATAGACATACGAAAACAAAAACAAAACTGACTTCCATTCCTTCATTGTGCTATTTGTTTCTACTACATTTAATAAAGAATAGATTGGACTCCTGCAGCTGTTGCAGAACTAATGATCGTCTTATCAGTGTGGTGGTCAAAACGATGGGGTTTTTAGTGCTTTTAATGTTTAATTCAGGTTCACAAACTAAGGAAGGGTTAAACCTTCAGAAGTCTAGTGTAATGTCTTGTGGTCTACGATACCACAGTAGAGTTATGTGCCTCCCTTTGGTCCAGCTCTCAGTGAAGCAGCTCACGTTGGCTGTGCCCAGATCAAATATATCAATAACTGTGGGTTGATGGCCGTGTAAGCCAGTCCGATCTCTCAGTGTCACACAGCCAATCCCTCACCTTTATTCACCAGGCCGGCCTTCATCTGCTGCTGTCTGGCCTGCACCATTAATTATCCTGCAGCCAGTTCTAAACAGCAACAGCACACTGCACACCTCTCTTATAACGTAGTGTAAGACGTTGCTCCTCCAGCTAGAGTATGAATCCTGGCTAATCACTATTTACTCTGTTGTGTAGAAAGGCAAAGTAAATTGCGAGGGTATAGCCTACTTTATTCAAGGCTCCTCCAGGGAGTGTCAGCATAAAGACACAAATACAACGAGATGTAGTTGCAAAGCGATCCAAAGAGTGTTGTGCTCCTTAATTCAATCCAATGGGAATCTGCCGTGATGTATTCTCCATCACATTGCACAAATGCTGTTGTAGATTTGTCTGTAAATATACTATAAGGCTGACTTATACGTGTCAGTTTTTAACAACATCAGACAAAGGCTTGAGAATATGCCAGGTTTAGTGTCTGATTGTAACAACAGAGCAGGCTTGTAAATGGGTTAGTGTCTGTGTGTGTGTGTGTGTGTGTGTGTGTGTGTGTGTGTGTGTCTGTCTGTGTG
>OOFE01049308.1:18222-31550 GCA_900323365.1 Monocentris japonica
GTTGTGCGCAGTCACAGAGAGTGTGTGCACATCCCCAGGGGTGGAACTCACTCCAGCTGTACTAACAGTGTTAGTATTAGCCGACGAGCTAGCGGTGATGTTGCTCTCAAACCGTGCATAGAATGAGTTCAGGTCGTCTGCTAGGGATGCGTCGGC
Source organism: Monocentris japonica (assembly GCA_900323365.1). Lineage (NCBI taxonomy): Eukaryota > Metazoa > Chordata > Actinopteri > Trachichthyiformes > Monocentridae > Monocentris > Monocentris japonica. The sequence continues at coordinate 18,379 of OOFE01049308.1, forward strand.
ACTCACAGTTGAGGGGGGTCTGCCCTGGTAGTCCGTTATATTCATATCGTTGTATGGTAAAAACGTAACTCTTTTGGTGATTTTCATATTTTGACTTAAGTGAAGGAGTACATGCTTCTCTATGGGCTTAGAAAATGCTCCATCCCTCGGGTTTGTGACACCTTTTCAAAACCAATTAGATGAAATCATAAATGCTTCATTGTCAAACAAAAAACAAGGATGTAGCCACTAAAAAACCTTTAGCGGAAGCGAGGACAGAAGTGTCGGCAGGCTGGGATGCGCGCCATGTGCTTTCAATGTCATAGGTTCATGTCTGACCTTTGTTGGGTGTCACCAGCTCTCTTTCGCCCATCTTCCCTGCTTCTCTATACTGTGGACTATCTTAAAGAGCAGAAATGTCATAAAAAATAATCTCAAAAACCTGCATTTTTCAATGTCATATCAACCTCAGCCATTCTTTTCATCTATTCAGCTATTCTATTTTGAAGCATTAAGTGCTGACCCAGAGATAGCTGCTAGCCTTTTGCAATATCTCTGGGTGAACATTTTGTTTTTTTCTTTTTTCTTTCTTGTCTTCATATTCACAAAATCTTTACCGATACTGCCAATGCTTTGTACCATGACTGCACTCAAAGGCACTGAGAATATAGTTGGTAGAAGTCTTGTAGTTGGTGGCTACTGATGGTCAGAAATCTATTTCTAATGGTATTTAATAATAGAGGTAATAGAAACCCAGTTCAGTGATTAGAGCCCCTGCAACCTAGAAGCCCATGGGCACCAGCACCATGGGCCCAGTGGATAATCTATCATTGAACAAAGAGGGCTCTATTTTTGTGAATTAATGACGCATGGAACAAAGCGTAGTCAAAGGCACCATGGCGCGAGCACACAAGGCATGGCAATGAGTTTTTGTAATTTTGTGGCTAGAGGTGTGTGGTGCACCTGCGGCACAGTTGGACAGGAGGAAGGAGGAATACATTATCAGTAGGTGAAGAGCCAAACAGAAGTTGGCTATGGGAGCCAGACCCTAACATCCAAAACAATCTCCACTAAAGGTGTGTCAGGTTTTGGGGGGATAGAAGTTGGAGTATCTGGTGAGAAATTATAAATTGCTTATTATCTAATATTTAAAAGGTCACGTTACACACGGATTGTATTACACAAGCATCATGCATGTATATAGTTAGAATGAAAAATGAAAATCTTGAGGGAAATTGGCCAACATATCATCCACAAAAAGGATTGGTAAACTTTTGAATAGTATCTGTTCATGCGTCTGCACTTTGACGTGGTCTGAGTAGGTGGGCGACGTAAGCACAAATCCCTTTAATCCTTGACACCAAAATTGCACTGTGCCGATTGACCTGACTGACACACGCCTCTCCTCCTACTTAGACACAGTCAAGTTCACAACAAGTCACCAAAATACCAAACGGGTGCAGGCGAGAAAAATAACCACTGACGAAAATGTCACTTCACCGGTGCAAAGCCGCCCCCCAATCACCATCATGAAAATAGAGCCCAGAATGTGTGAACACACAGTATATATAAATTACATTATTTCTAACTGTGTGAACACCTTTGTCAGCCCACAAGGAAAAACAGCATTTAAATACCATTTCAAAGTAATGGAACCCCAGTTTGAATAGACTTCTTTTTCTGAACTGCATTTATTCATGGGACTGTTTCTCCAGCATGTTAATAATTCAACTGTTTTGTTTATTCCCATCCAAACATCAGCATAACGACACTTTGTTCATGATTAACACGATTCCAAATGCTAATGACAAAATGAAAAAGCAATGTGTGCTTAACTGGCCCTCATGCGTATATAGTTACCATGGCTGAGTATGCCATGAGACCAGCCCTATTTACACACCTTATGATCTGTTGTACCATTTGCATGTATTATGTGCGATCTCCACTCATTTGATATGACTCCATCATGCATAATTCCCAGATTAAACACTTTATATGTAACATCTGAATGGTTACACTGGATATGAGTTTTTTCATGTGTAATTGAGGTGAACCATAGATAGAGATTAATGGCTGTTAGTGATGAAAATTGTTGTAAATGATCCCCTCTGTATTTTAGTATCTTGTGTATCCATATAGGACATAAGACTTATTTTCTTTTGACTTTTATACCTAGCTATCTTTATATGGAGAGGGGAAGCACACTGAGATGTACTGACTGCATGCCAGGCCTGCATTAACATGCAGGGTCTAGTGAAGTGTGAGGGGCAGAACCACAACGCCAGACGAGTAAAGCATCTGCCACACAACTACATGCAAAAACTTGTTCAGTGGATTAAAGAGAAATGTGCCATTCACGTCTTTGAGAGCAGTTTTTCCACACTGTCAAAACAAAGTATTTTCTTCAAAATAAGTTCTGTCTCCAGTATCCACAACCATGCTTAGCACTCTAACAAATAGCAGAGCTCATGCAAGTTGTGTGGGTGTTCCAGCACGGGTGGGTTTTCTTTTGACTCACATTCATTGATGCCAACTCTGCCAATCAATTTTGCTTCTGTAAGGTTGTATACAAAACTCTGTGTGTGTGCGAAGTAATGTTCATATATCCAAAAAGAATGTGCAAGATTGAAACCAAGCTCTGAAGGATAGGGTGCATGCAGCATCTCACTTTGACAGATCAATACAGTCACAGTGGCTGAACAGTGAACACTGAGAAGAGGCACACTGAAGAACAACCCCAAGTTGCCATCAAGGGAATAGCAAAATAGGATATAGAATAACAAAACACATATCTAAAGCCCTGACCTGTAATTGCAGTATGGTGCTTCTGTTGTTGTCCTATTGTGAAATTCGATACAAGAATTATAGTAGTATCTGTGAGAGTGCAAATTTAACAGACATTATCAACATGAACTGTAAAAAGTTCATGTTGATAATGTCTGTTAAAGCAGCAAAAGGCAACTTTGCATGTTGGCAGCTCCAAATAGCAGCGAGAGGTAACTGTTTGAACAATTTGAACTTCAATACCCGACATTCCCTTTTAACATCAGTCTAAAATTGGCTGTGAACTATAAACAATTTCACTCTATCAAGGACTTAATATTTCATAATATTGAACCAGGGCTTTAAAGTTCCCTGATGTATACCGTGGGAGGTGCTGCAGCACAGCCATGGTCCAGAGAGTCAGTGACATTAAGGTGGCATCTATGCTGTTTGCAGATGATGTCTTCCTTTTGGCCCCATTGGTCAGAATTTCCAAGTCTGAGACCATGGTTCTCACTCTGGGAAAATATTTTACAGGTCAATCTGACCAGTAAATTGAGAGCTTATTACCCTCAGCTATGGTCATAGAAGAATGAGATCGCTATACAAGCAGCCAAAATGAGGTTTTTCTGCCTCACTCACCATGACAAGGTGAGGAGCTCAGTGATCTGGGAGGACCCCGGGGTGGCCACTGCTCAGCATTGAGAGGAGCCAGTTTAAGTGGTTCAGGTACCTGGTAATCATGCCTCCCGTGTGTATCCCTTTGGAGGTGTACTGGGTACGACTGACTGGGAGGAGACCCTGGGATAGATCCAGGACACGCTGGAGGGGCTACATCTCCCAGCTTGCTTGGGATCCCTTGTGAGGAGCTGGAGGAAGTTGCCAGGGAAAAGGACGCAGGGCTGCTTTTCATGCCCTATTGCCACTGTAAACCTGACCTGGATAAGCGGCAAGATAATGGATGGATGGCAATATATGTTTTTGTACAAAAACTCTTGCTTGTTCTAATTTCCATTCACATAGTTCTGAATTAGTTTCTGTCTGACTAAATAAATGACAGTACTGTGATTGTTATTAATTATACATTGATGCATATTAATAAACATTGCAATGGTATCAGAATTAAGATGAGAAAGAAGAAGGCTGCTAACTGCACTGGATGGACCAAAAGCCCAACAGAATAATTGTCTGTCTCCCAGGCTGTAAGAAATTAAATCTGTGGAGGTTTTGGCCAAATAAAAAAAAAGGTAATGAATAAAATATTTATTTTGATTGCACTAATCTAATGTGGATGTCTTCCAAGAATTTTTAACATAAAGTTGGTAGGCCCAAGAGATAAAGAATTCTAATACTATTACCCTTTTACAAAAGGAATCTAAAAACAGTTCCTTCCTTGTGTCCAGTTTTAAAATTGCTGCTGTTGTGCGGCTGCACTGTCTGTCAACTGCCATGAGAGTTTTCCACCCAACATGTCATATTTATTCTAAAGTGTATGCGGGCCACCAGTCATGCATTTCTCTAAAATACAGATCCTTTCACTTATTCAGCATTCTGTCAGGGAGAGCTGCGTGGCAGAATTCAATTTACTGCTCTGCACAGCCTGCTGAAGGCAAAGAATGTCGCCTGGCTGTCGCTTATAAATATGGATTTGGCCCACACTAACTGCTATCAGAGTATTTGCAAAGCCCCAATTTTCTTGCTTTCCCCTTGAACGTATAAATTGTCATGTGTGTTTACTCATAGAAAAACTTGGCATATGAGCAGGCACATTTGAAAGCCGGGTCAGAGCGATTAACAAACCTCAGATTACTTTCACACATTTGGTCACACTTTCCCTCATGCAGAGGGCATTTTTACCCCTTCACGCGAGCATTAAAAGGCCAAGCCAAAAATATTGAATCACTGACAGGCATAATGCCCAGAGCAACCTTACGTGATAACTTCCTCCTATCTACCACAGAGGCCCTAGCCAGCTTGGCAGCCCAGAGCAGATGGAACTGGAGGCTTCCATGGGTACACTCCTACTGGGTTCCTGAAAGCACCATGGATCAGAAACAACAGGTCACAATACAATGAAACACTCTTTCAGATGGTATCCAGAGACTGAGACTTTGTGTGCAGAAGGTCAAAGGATCACAATAGTTTATATTGAGGTAGGGTCTAGAGAGCCAGGTGAAGACAGAGAGGGTGTCAGGCAGATACAGACAGGTCATTTCCCATCCATGTAGGGGGCCTGGGCTGCGGACTCAGCAGTGCTGCATTCAAACGATAATGACAGCTATGGATGCACCCGGTCGGTTCCTCCACAAGGCCATTCTTCCTCATCAGCTTCTCAGAGGGAGAGTTCAGTCGAGTCAGCACAATACTGATAAAAATGTCGCTGTGTGGCCTCCTCTATACTTTAATACTTTATTCTTCATCGTGGAACAAAAAGATAGAGGTTCTATCCTACAGAGATCACCTTAATCCCCTCTCTCTCTCTCTCTCGCTGTCATTCTCTGTCGTATCTCCCCTCACTCATGAAAATGTGCTTTGTAAATGCGTGACACTGAAATCTATTTGGGAATCTGTGCAGATATATGTACACAGTGAACAAAGACACAGTGCTATGCACTCCCACACAATATGCTGATAAGATATTGCCCTCCTCTGTTGGCTCTGTGGCTCTTGTGTTTCCTTGAAATACCGTAGGCAAAAAGGCAGAAAACCTCCATTCCTGTGCCTCCTGATTAATGATGTGAACACAGAAACCATGCCTGTAAAGGGACTGTTTGCTCCACTTTGTTTGCCCAAGAACTGGAACTCTTAGCTCTTGTCCCTCTCTCCTCCCCTAGCCCACTCAAAATAGGACAGATCTAATATCGTCACATTCGATGATTCATTTCTCTTTTATTAGGCTCATTTTATGAATGACAAGGATGATAGAGATCTGACATGATGAGGATTCAATTGTTTGAGCAGAAGACAAATCTGGCCATAACACAATATTAAATGGATGAGGAGCCCATAGACTTAATTTGACAATTGATATGAATTGAGAAGTTGATTAGCTGTCAGCGACTGTGGATTGTGCTCCTGCTGCTGTGTCCAGGATTCTGGATTTGACTAATGAGAGGAAATGAACCATCACAGCATCAGCAGCCTCTCCTCTCATTTCTCCTCCTCGCCTCCCAACCTCCCAACTTCCCAACTTCCCAACTCCCCTGTCTTCTCTTCTCTTCTCTCCTTTCGACTCCTGTCTATTCCTAGAGCACTGATCAGGAAACAGGTCAGAACCCTTCACTGAGATAAAGCAGGACATGTCTGCAAGACTGGTTTCACAAAACGGGACTTCACTAGTTAGAGGTGATTGATGTTGGCTCAGTATTGACTGCGCCTGTCAACAGTTTTTGACTAATAGGATTTAACAAAGACATGCTACTTAGAGAGCTTTTCCTGCTCCTCCAACCCTAGTGGTGGGCCTCTGTGGATGAGTATGGTCAAACTATTATCTCCCCAGTCTTGATTTATTGACAAGTCTACTAAATGTTTGTGGATCAGGGCTAAATGTAAGTTAGTCACTCAATAGCAGGGGTATTACGTTTACTGATTCATCACACTTTCATGGCCAAGAGCATGTATTTTAAAAAGTGCAAAGAAAACAGATGTTATATCTTAAACTAATGTTGCACTATACCTTAAGCATAAAATATGAACAGATGTTTTGTTATAGTGACAACACTGTTCTTCTTGTACACATTAACTTCCGTGGAGAGAGAGGAAGTGGATCTTGCCCACAGCTTGTGCCCACATTTCACATCAAGTCAAGCTCACACCACACTATCCCTGTGGACCATAGATGAATCTAACTTATTAAGCCAACTAGACTTCATAAACATGATGAACTCTCTCTAAAGCTTTTAAGCTCTTCGCCGCGTGTGAGCATGTCAGATGGTGGAAGAGGGAGTGGTGGTGGTGGGGCAGTTGGTAGTGGTGCTATGCTGATGCAAAACTATAAATCACCCTTTAATTGCAAGAGAGTACATTTAAAGTCCAATTTTACAGTAGTGCTCTAAACATCTCTTAAGACGCTATCTGAAACACTGTGAATTTAGATGAGTTAACAGAGATAATAAATGTGATTTGTTTTGCCCCTTTCATGTCTACAGTGCACTTCTTTAAGTGGCAGAGTAAGAGGAATGACCTCTCATAAAATCCTAATTAAGGTAATGTGTGAATGAGCAGTAGAGCCTTGTGGAGAATCTCAGTGATAAATGACTGTCCCCTCAAAGCCACGGTGAAGGTGAAAGTTGCTCTCGGGTTCAGGCACCCTACTGTGGCATATTACTCCAGAGACAGTAGAGCAGATACTGAGCTGTTGATCCTCCTGTGAAAAACAGTCATCAGCTACCCAAACTGTTTGCTTTACAACCAATCTCTGCTGTGGGTTGGAGAGACAGCATAGTGCCAAGTATTTGATGAGATTCAGAGGAGTACACTCAAGCAGTTGCGTTGACATTTCATTCCCTTAAAGCCAAATGTAATGTTTCCATTTTTGTTAGAAAAAGACTATCAGCTTTGACATTTGAGCTGCAATTCCCATGTAACAGCTTGTCTATCTGTATTAAGGGAATGAAAATGATTGCATTTGAAAGAAAGCTATTCTCTAATTCGACAATTTCAACCTCCAAAACTCAGCAGTGAGAGGATCTGTCAAGTTGATTTCCTGTCTTCACACATCTTTGAAAGAGCTGAATATGTCCTCTGTCCGTGGTGCTGAAACGAAGGTTCAGCTATTTAACACATTTAAGTTGATGCTGAGATTCCAGGCTGCCCTGTTTAGCACTGTCCTGGTTTCAGAACATTACAGTGCCTCAGAATAAATGGATCAACGCAGCTATAGGAAAATCTTGTGGAAGATGATCACCAATTGATTTGGAGAATAACTTTACCCTGTCTTCATGATGGAGAACTTTAGTCTTGGGTTCTCACTTATGTGAATGCCTTTGCCATTACAGTTATTTTCCTTTTGAAAGTTATTTTCCTTTTGTCTCATTCCTTAATCTGTTCCTTGTTAAGCATTTCTTCCTTGTGATGCCTAATAATTATCCCCACTCTTTCCTGACGTACTGCTTTGGTTTACTAAAGCCTGTCAGGCTGGATTTATAAAATCTGGTTCCATATTCATAACGATTCTGTGAAAATGATTACTGCCCAAGGTTCACTGGTTACTTCACATGACTATACAATGTGTCAGCACTCCTATTCTGCATAGGGCCCATAGATTTCTCATAGTGTTATAGACCCACCGCCCACAACAGATCTTTGAGTGCAAGAAAACCACTGTCAACCTCTGTGTTCTTTCTTCACTCCCTCTTCTTTGTTCACTTCTAATTAACTGAGATTTTGCCTGGCTGAATTTCAAAAGGCCAACGGAGAAAACAGCTCGGCTTGGGCGTGAGTCATTCAATCTTTCATCAGAATTATGGGTTTTTAAAAGTCAAGACATTGTGAGGCTGCCAAATGATGAGGATAAAATGCAACAATGTACCAATTAGGTGAAAAATGGGAAGTTGTGCAACGTGAGTTCACGAATATAGGGCCACTGAGGTGCAGGCTGGGAGTCTAAAAGCTGCTTAGATTCTTAATTTGCATTTGCAAAACTCTAAGGAAGGGGAAATATTGATAGAAGGAGGAACATCAGTGTTATTCAAATGGCACAAGACAACACAGCTAGATCACTTGTGATATCAACTTATGTCATGGGATACCAACTAAACTCTCCCTCCCCTCCCCAGTTTCGTGACATTGTAATTAAGGTGCTGTCAAGTTCCTCAGAGGCTCAGCGCAAGATTAAGTGACAAACCCTAATTGTTTTCTGATTACACCCATCTCTCCTATGATTTTCCTCTTTATTTTCAGGTTTTTGTCACAGCTCATTAAAAATGTACTGAAATGAATGCAATACATGGTGGTGGTATCTATCGCTGATAGCTGAGTTGATTGAGCTGCACAGTTATAGCCATGTGTCATGTAATAACTGTTTCAATTCAAATTGATGGTAACATAAATCAGGGATGTAAATCCAGCTACTAAGCAAAAAAGGGGAAAAAAAAGATTAAATAAAACTTCATGAGATCAGGAATTCCCCCTTGTCATATGGACCATAGGCCACACATGTCACCCGAGGGGTCAGAGCCACAGTGTCTTGCTCGCTGATATTTAGATGGGATGGACACAGTTACAGGACTGTTTCTCTGACCACCAGAACTGTGGTTTCATCTCTGGGTCAACCCACAAGTCCTGAGCCTGCCAGCATAACAGAATAACCTTTTCAGTTGTATTCAGTTTCACTCACTCTCTAAATCTCACTCCACATAACAGCAACCATGGTTGGAAATCAAGGGTCACAGCACCAAGTGTGACCTTGGCTGTAGACAAACACACAAAAGGCTCTTGCACGTAGATGCATAGATATTATCTCTACTCTAACCCCTCTTTCCTCAATTTTTACATCAAGCACCAATTTTACAGGTGTCATTCATGCAACCATGAAGTACAGCTTCCTCTTAGGTTCAGTCCCTTTCCAGTCTTGAGACCCTGCGAGTTCCTGCCTTCATGAGGTAAAAATACGTTTGAGATCAAGCTAACTGAAAAGCCTGCTCTTGAATAAGATGAAGAATGGCATTTCTACCACAGGAGTACATTTACATTTTAAATTTTTTTCATGCAGTAAAGGAAATAATCATGATGAGTTGTCCTGACTGCATCTTAGACATTTAGTCAAGTCAAATGTATTTGTCACTTAATCTTATTTAGAGAAGAGGAGATGTCTTACCAGTCCACTAACCAATATCTCCGTTCTGTCAGAATTGAGGAGCAGGAAGTTTAAAGACAGATGATTTTAAAATTTTCTTAGGATCGCTGCCATTTATCATTTACATATACATACCTTATGCTTATGCTTATATATTTACTCATATTCATATACAGTATACTTCACACATTTCATAACTATTAATCGAAGTAAGCAATCAAGACTGTACCATCTGTAATTAACAATTGAAGTAAATTCATACATGAAAATAATCCATACTCTTTCCCATACCTCCCACTCTGCAGTGATGTGATGCAATTGTCAGCAAGTGTACATTTACTTAGTCCCCAACTGTTATATTCTACTTTATTGATAATTGATTGATTGTTTTATTTTCTATTGTTGATACAATTTGAATTCAAATTCTGAACTGAATCCGCCATGACAGCTTCTGGTTATATGGGTAGTGTATGTGGCTGGTATTATGATAGTATGGTACTGAACTGTATCAACAGTGATGGGTTCTGTGCTGCCATATATGTATGCATTTTTATGTGAGGTGACAATGCATCTGAAAGACAATGATACTCTAATTAGGACTCAGAGAAAAAAAACATATATAGTACTATATACAGAAATGCAGTGACGCCTCAGTTCATAAAATCGTCAGTAGTACCCCAGGTATTCATTGGTTTCAACAACCAAAATTGTCACACATTTGTATTTGTATTTTTATCTTTTGCTTCATCCATAGAACCAGGGTGGTCCATGTTTCCAAAACACAAATTCATGGTCAAATGTTATAATTGCATACAATCTACGGTTTCATCATTAAAGCCTATAAAACATTTGCCAGCACACTGTAGTGATAATATCTGCATGACACGTTTCACGGTTGACCAGCTTTATCTCTCACAGTGTAAAACATTTTTGACCAAGTGTTTATCAGACACAGGCATTTATTTGCCAAAATATGAAAATCTGCCAGGTTATTAAAAGAGATTGGCTATTTGAGACAAGGCATTAGGCAGGACAAGCTTTACAGTAATTAGAGACTGCTTTCAACAGCTCTGTCATTCTGTGATTATTAGATTACTCCCCACAAAAGTGATATAATCTCTGTACGCTCAAGAAGCACTTTTCAGACTAAAGAAATAAATCACACTCTACTACATTCCACATTGTCTTGTTTTTAATCCTCTTCTCTCTAATGCTCTAAAAGTTGCAACTCATCCTCTGTCAAAGGTCTGACAGTTCTGGCTTTTAACAAATATGTGCTGTGTAGAGGAACAATACTGTTCTTGTGTGGGAGAACATTTTGTCACATTATCGGTTTCCTCCTACGCAGCCATGGCAGAGAAACAGCCTTAGCTCGACTGGCTCTGCAGTGCTATTCTACTCCACCTCATGCTGATTTAAATGAAGGTATTGATTTACCTGGTAAACATTCATCAGAGGTTACGGCTGTCAACATACTAGAAGAGGAGAGACAAAGTATAGGCTTGAACGAATGGTTGGAGTGGGAAATAGTTTTTTGAAGAACTCTCAAGATCATCTTACTTATTCAACAGCAGAAGTTGCTTTCATTACTCTGCTGCAGCAGGTGCCTACCGTGGCTTCCTACACAGTATGTAATGATAGGGGCTGATAAACATTATCGTGCAGCTGACATGCAACCTTTCACAGAGCTTAGGCCACTTTTGGTGCTAACACAAAGTGATGATCCAAGATTTCAATCAATTTGTCACTTATTGTTTTGGATCAATCTTCAAGAGTCGCTTTCTCTGTTCTTGGGTCCACCAAGGAAAAGAATTGGCCCAATTCACTGAACTAATAAAGCTTCTTTCTGTCGATCCAAGCCCCTCCACTTCACTGGTGAGTGATGCAACAGCCTTGTTGTACCAATAGTTCTAATCTCAGTGTGCTTTCATGATTGAGTATGGGAAAATTATGAATGAAGATTCTTAGATTATAAGCAGAGGATATTGAATTAAAAGTTACTTGCATGAACAAGACTGTCTTGTTGTTTTGTCGTTGTACAGTCCAATAGGATTTACCCTCTTAGATAATTATCCATAGAATCTCATAGAAATCATACTTGATATTTTCATATTATACAAATAGGGATTTCAATGTCACATACACTTAGTACTCAGTTTATTTGAAACACTCTGATGCTGCGCTATATTTTGCCTGTTAGCCTGCATGATTCTTGCCATTCTACTTCAACGCCTCATCAACAAACATTTTTCACAGAGGACTGTTGCTGCTGATTTTTGTTTGTGCATCATTCTCAGCACAGCCAGGACACTGTGCTGTGTCAAAAACCTAAGGGGGGTGGGGGAAGTGATTTCTGAGATACTGGATACTGGCATCTATGATCGTACCATGCTCAAAGTCATTTAGGTCACACACAAACATTGTCAAATAGTAACTTGACTATTTTAGGCCTGGCCGTGTGTCCATCAGGGATCTATTTTAATGGCTAGCTTCTATTTCCTGTTGCTTTCACTGTTCCATGTTCCCAAGCGCGCTGAGGGCATAGCATGTTTTATGAACTTAGACCACCATGAAAGTTAGATGTAAAAAGATGCAAAGAGATATGTATATCGTTGGTAGAAGATGCTTTTGCTTCATATGGGATTTTTATGGTGGAACAGCCGCAGTCACAACCAGCACTTCCCTCAAGCCACTGCCTAGCATCACTAGCTATAAAATCAGTGCTCACTGGACTCATGGTGTTATTAAGCAACCATGGGACAATTTGTAAAAGCAGAGCCTTGATTAGTGTACATAATAAAATAGCTATTAAGTGCATACATCTACATGGATCACATTAATTAGCTAAATTGGCACTCAGATATGCTAGAACATCATCTCTAACAAAGGCAGGCTGGTGGAAGTGATACCACCTGCTGTAGTGAAGATGCTTTATAGCATGAGGAGGGTTGCTAATTTAGGGGTGCTAATTTACTCTTACACCTAGCCCACATGAGGCAGGGAATAGAACCATTTGTAATGAGCTCTAAATTCTCTTAAAAACCAGGCAAGGACTTTGAAACACAGTCAACAAATGTATACACTGATCAGCCATAACATTAAAACCACCTGCCTAATATTGTGTAGGTCCCCCTCGTGCCGCCAAAACAGCTCTGACCCGTTGAGGCATGAATTCCACAAGACCTCTGAAGACGTTAGCAGCAGATCCTTTAAGTCCTATAAGTTGCGAGGTGGGGCCTCCATGGATCGGACTTGTTTTTCCAGCACATCCCACAGATGCTTAATTGGATTGAGATCTGGGGAATTTGGAGGCCAAGTCAACACCTTGAACTCTTTGTCATGTTCCTCAAATCATTCCTGAACAATTTTTACAGTGTGGCAGGGCGCATTATTCTGCTGAAAGAGGCCACTGCCATCAGGTAATACTGTTGCCATGAAGGGGTGTACTCGGTCAGCAACAATGTTTAGGTAGGTGGTATGTGTCAAAGTAACATCCACATGAATGCCAGGACCCAAGGTTTCCCAGCAGAACATTGCCCAGAGCACCACACTGCCTCCGCCAGCTTGCCTTCTTCCCATAGTCCATCCACGTGCCATCTCTTCCCCACATGCATCCGGCTGTCCACATGATGTA
>OOFE01049309.1:4584-23548 GCA_900323365.1 Monocentris japonica
TGAATGCTCTAGAGATGCTGTGGGTCCCACAGACGGGCCTGGCTGATCCACGGGTGTGTGTTAAAGAGAGAGAGGGTGCATACCTGTGCCACGCTTCTGCAGACGCAGCCTGGTCAGGATCTCCTCGAACTTGGCGTGTGTGCTCAGCTTAGGCAGCTTGACATGGACGCCGCCACGCAGGCCGGTTCCCAGGTTGGATGGGCAGGTCAGCACGTAGCCGATGTGCTCGTTCCACATGAAGCCATGGTTGTGCTTCTTGAAGATTTCCTCAATCTGGCAGATGAAAGACAGAGAGAGAGAAAGAGAGGAACATCCATCAGCGATCTACACAGCACTCACTCCCAGGGGCGTGCACAGACTCTAAAAGGGTCAGGGGCGAAATTCTCCAAAAGGGCCACCTCTGGGCTGTCCTGGTGGCTCAGTTGGCTAAGGCGTCTAACATTTAGCTGCAATGAATCACTTTATTGATGGTATGCCATTTTAAAAACATGGCCAATCTTCAGGCCAAAAGTAATCACACAGTTAAAGGATAATTCCGGTATTTTTAAACCAGGGCCCTATTTTTACATATTTTGGGGTCTAAATGACTAATAGGTACAAAAGGCTTTGGAGTTGGTCCAGTAGATCGCCTCAGCCAGCAGCCACGAAATGGGCTGCAATGGCTGCAACGTAATCCTTTGGGGCAACTGCGCCCGATCAATGTACGTCCACTAAAAGTGCTTGTTTTTGCCACTGACAGGCTCAGATTGTTATTCAAAGTGTCTGACAACATTACGGAAAGGATCCCTACAGAGATAGGGATAGGGGTAGTCTATAAAGTGTTGTGCGACATTTTGTTGGCACAATTCGGAAATGCGCAAACACAAACCATTCTTCTTTTTTTATCTTTGGGATAAAACAAAGACACTAAGCTACGCTTTCTGTACTCCAACACAACAAAGTCCTTTCTCCAACTCTGACTCACGTTTCCACCGTCCTCTGCCTGCAACAACTCACCTCTCGCAAGATTTCAAAGCGAGACTTCTCATTGAGCTAGATTTCTGTTTCTGGTTAAACAAAGGTCTATCTCTGTAGGGATCCTTTCCGTAATGTTGTCAGACAATTCGAATCACAATCTGAGCTTGTCAGTGGCAAAAACAAGCACTTTTAGTGGACGTACTTTGATCGAGCGCAGTTAATGTTAAAAACTCTATTTAGTTCTGATTAATGCATACCTTCTGCAGGCCGACACAGAAACGCCTGAAGACCTCCCTCATGTTGCCACCCTTCTGCATGGAGATGACACGCAGGTGATCCTCCTCGTTCACCCAGACCAGGAAGCTCTTCTCATCATTGTGCCTTGGAAGAAATTGATACAAAGGAAATGAGCTGCAAGTGCAGATTCATACATATTGAGTGTTTTGAAAAGGGTTAAATGATTTTGACAAGTGGTCTGATGACAATTATCGGTCATACTCACCAGATGCCTCTGGCGTCGGGCCAGTCACGGGCCATACCAGCGCAAGTCAGCAGGGGAGAGACGGGCTTGTCGAACAGGAAGTGATCATTGATCAGCTGCTCCTGCTCGGCATCAGTCATGGCTTTCAGGGGGTAGTACTTTCCCTTGAACTCACCGTCCAGGCTGGTCAGAGCTGAGGAGACAAAAGCACATTGAGGAGATGACATCTTTTCCCATCTTAATACAGATTTCAACAGAAACTTTTATATAGTGGGAGCTCTGGTGCCACAGTGCACAAACTCTTATCTAACATAAGTATCTACACTGATCTACCATAAAAAAAGAATCACAACCACAGTATGTGTTTCATTGTTGGGTTAATCACGACATTTTATGCTTGATATCCTTGAATGACATTTTAATTTCTTGTGAACAGCCTATTGTTTGGTGTAAGCCTAGCTTACTGCCTAACCCTTTTGCATACTTATCTAGCTATTAATAGCCATGAAGCTTACCCTCAATAGACAGCTTCTCAATGGCTCTGCGCTCGCCACGGCTGGTGTGGGGGGGCAGGGTGTATCCCTTGATGCTGCGGCCAGTACGGACACGGCTGGACAGAACATAGTTGGGGTCCAGGTCATCACCACCCTAAACAAAGAACAAGTCATGTCACATAGATTACAAAACAACAGGACTTGCAATCAAAAGGAAACTGCTTCAGAGTGCTGGTGGTCAACCATGCGCAATTGAGACCCAAGAGTCTGCAGACCAAACACTACACCAGCTAATGTCACTGACTAGTTCCTC
This sequence comes from Monocentris japonica, assembly GCA_900323365.1. Classification (NCBI taxonomy): domain Eukaryota; kingdom Metazoa; phylum Chordata; class Actinopteri; order Trachichthyiformes; family Monocentridae; genus Monocentris; species Monocentris japonica. Next base: position 6,830 of record OOFE01049309.1, read on the forward strand.
CTCCTGGTAGAAGGTGTGCCAGTCAGTTGGTGTAGTAATGGTTGACAATCAGTGCTCTAAAGCATTTTTGAACCTGTTTTTTGTTTGTTGCGGCGATCTGGTGTACTGCACCTTCAGGTTCTCAAAGTTCAGGTCGGTCTTGTGCTTGTCAGTGGGCTTGTATCCACCATGACGGTCGGAGATGATGGGGTCAAACAGATCCTTGAAGACCTCGTAGGACTCCTCATCACCAGCGACGCAGCCAACGGTCATGATGAAGGGGTGACCTGAGGAGAGGGACAGGATAAGAGAGGAAGGAAAGGAAATGGAAGAGAGGGGAAAGTGGTGGTAAGACGATAGCTTATCTACGGTATGACACAAATGTGCGTTACTTACATTACGTGAAAGAGGAAACAACAGGAAAACACTCATTCAGTCAAATAGAGGTGTGTGTGAACTTTAATATCAAGCCAATGTGTCTGAATCATTTCAGTTTATTTTTTAGTTTCTCTGTGGGACTCACCAGGATTGTCAATTCCAGTCTGGATGACATCATCCAGAGTGAAGCCGCTGGGGGTCTGCTTGTCCCTCATCTTGGCATACAGATCCTTGGTCAGGACCTTGGCCATGTGGTTGTTGTGCTTGGTCAGGTCAGGAAACTCCTCCTCAGCTTTGTAGTTGAGCTTGAAGTTGTTGTGGGTGTTACCGAAAGGCATGATTGCGTTTCTAACACTGCAAAGAGAGGGGGACAGATGTAGAAAACCTTGACTGAAGGTTTGGATTCTCAAAATCAACTCATCCTTAAATGAGAGGACACTCCCTGTCACTGTCTGTGAGGCTGATGGTGCTGTAAAGGTGCTCTGAGTACCCACAAAACGTCTTAAGCTTACAGGGTTACTCTGTAAGACAGCTGCAGAGAGTCCAAGTGGTGTGGGCACTGGAATCCTGGTAACAAGTGTCGCTCGATTCCCAAAGGATCGAATGTCTCAGTTGAAATAGATTAGGGGGAGGAGCACATGTTGACTGGCTATTTTTAACACTACCCCACCTTTGACTCTTGTACACCCTTTTCCTCTAATCTCCTCAGCTTATTCACACATCATACAGTCTTCTGTCACAAGCGCAACCCCAATTCCCCAACGCACATAAATACACATCGGCAAGTCTATACGTACACATTCCCTCTCAAAACACTCCTCTCCTCCATCATGTTTCTGTAGCCTCCTACCCTACAGGAACAATCACTCTGTACATCACTTCAAGTTGTCACCATGTCTTAGTGAGGTGTACGACAGAAGTATGACGGTTACAGCCTTGCTTCACGCCAGTGTTGAAGTCAAAATCCACCAGCAAAATCCATTTACTTGTAATTATCCATACACATATTTGTGTTTGCTCTTTCTGATTTGTTTGGATGCTGTCTTTAGAGGTTGATCACATGGATAATAAAACATTGCTGCATGCATTGACGTGCTTGTTGCATCATATGAAATGCAATCCATTGTAAATTACAGTATACCAGTATTGGCAATAAGCCATCTTGTAATTACCCATGCCATTTAAGGTGCAGTAGTCACTTTGCTATGAATGACTGATTATTGGCCCTCTGGCTTAAAGCCCAAAAAGCCATCTTAGGAGTGTGATTCTTAACTGGCTAAAATCAATTGCTGGACATTCAGGAGCTTGAGGTAGTCTCTATTTCCAGATCTACTTGTGTGTGTCTCAAACCGAGAAGCACCTGTCCACATAAATCAATGTCCAAATGAGATAGCCTCTTGTAGAGAACAAGAAGGTCTGCAGTGTTTCGCAAGTTACAACAATGCAACTACTTCTTTGCTAAAACTTGTTCATGCACTGTTTCACATAATGACTGTAAAATCAATCAAGATAATCTGACATAATACAATGACCTCTGACATCCAATAGGCCTCAAATTATTATTTTTTTCCCCAGAATGCATTCTATTCCGTTTTCATGGACAATGAGTCCAGATACAAAAAACTTAATGCTGCCCCAAGAAATAAATAGCATAAAAGTGCCAAAAACATTTTCTCATTTTCTCCAAATTTGGATGCTCCAGTCCACATAGGTCTCCAAATATCTGCTCCTCCATCCTTAACTCCACAAAACTAATAATCTCTGTGATGTGTGATATTTCTTTACCTGCACACCAGACAAGAACAGAGGTAACAGTCCTTGGGATCAGATCCTGTTCACCACAGTCAAAATAGGGGTCACCCAACTCTGGAGGTCTTCACCCTCCATTTATATACTGGGCAGACACACGGCTATTGGCTTGGCCATTTTAGTGCTTGCTGGGCCCTCATTGGCCAGAGCCTGTTTCTGATACTCTGAACAGTTTATGAAAGGCCTGCATTTACATCTCAGTCATCCAAGACTGGGACTGCAGCTGCACCCTCACCCCATCACTCCCTCACCCACCCTTGGTCCATACATAGTTCCAGTAGGGTGGTGGGAGCATCTGAGAAGGGAGGGGTCATGGGGGAGTAAAGTAGCTCTGAAAAAAGCTGAGCAACACTTTTGCACAGCATGCCATGGAGAGCAGGGGTCCTTGTGTAAGGTGTAAAGGTTGGAAAGGTTTCACTCATCAAATTGGTGCCATCTGTTAATGCTTTCTTAAGAAGCATTTTATCCAAAGCCAATCATATGTAGTTTTCTTGTTCTGTAATAGAATGTCCAACCTGTGTGTTGGCAATGTTGCCTATGGTGATGTCAAATGGTTAACATTTGATAGATACCTCCTTAATGAAGAGTAATGACCCCCTGGAGGAGGATCAGTCAATTTTGCACTATGGAAGGTATGAGCAGAGATCATGATGACTGCACTACTATCCAATAACAGCAGCTTGTCAGGGGGAAAAAAAAGAAGAGGACCATCACCATTCTATTGTCACTGACTTCCCAGAAGCCACTCTGAAAAATAAAGGCAGAGTTTTATTGTGGGAAGAACAAAAGCAGGATTTTGAGTTGCACTGCACACCGATCAGCCACAACATTAAAACCACTGACAGGTGAAGTGGGAAAATGGGCAAGCATAAGGAGCTGAGCGACTTTGACAAGGGCCAAATTGTGATGGCTAGATGACTGGGTCAGAGCATCTCCAAAATGGCAGGTCTTGTGGGGTGTTCCCGATATGCAGTGGTTAGTACCTACCAAAAGTGGTCCAAGGAAGGACAACCGGTGAACCGGCGACAGGGTCATGGGCGCCCAAGGCTCATTGATGCGCGTGGGGAGCGAAGGCTAGCCCGTCTGGTCCGATCCCACAGAAGAGCTACTGTAGCACAAATTGCTGAAAAAGTTAATACTGGCTATGATAGAAAGGTGTCAGAACACACAGTGCATCGCAGCTTGCTGCGTATGGGGCTGCGTAGCCGCAGACTGGTCAAAGTGCCACTGCTGACCCCTGTCCACCGCCAAAAGCGCCTACAATGGGCATGTGAGCATCACATGGAGGCCCCACCTCGCAACTTACAGGACTTAAAGGATCTACTGCTAACATCTTGGTGCCAGATACCACAGGACACCTTCAGAGGTCTTGTGGAGTCCACACCTTGACGGGTCAGAGCTGTTTTGGCAGCACAAGGGGGACCTACACAATATTAGGCAGGTGGTTTTAATGTTATAGCTGATCGGTGTATATCATCACTTTCTGGAATAATGCTGATTTATATGTTGACTCCCACTGACCTATAGGGGAAACCAACACACCCATGACTCAGGCCTGCTCTAATTTCTATACTAATTGTTGGATACCAAAGCGTCAATGGGAATACTGACTGGTAGATGGAATGTTGGAGATGAAAGATGATGCCATCTCTGACATTAGCTTCATTAGGTCCCTCCTTTCATATTGTGTTCTCTCAAATGTCTTGCGCCATTTCGCGCATGCGTGTGCTACACAACTGCTTAATACTTAATACACTTCATTAACAGCCAGGAGTTTGTTCAGAAGGCTCAAAAGAGAATTTCAACCCATGCAACTTGCAGTATTGTCAGGGCAGCAAGATGGCCTGGTGGTTAGTGAGGTCCTCCCCCAACTGGAGGGCCTGGGTTCAATCCCCTGTGAGGCCACAGCAGCCAAAATGTCCACTAGTTACTTAACCTTTCCCTACTTGAAGGGAACCACACTAACCCCACTCCAAAGTCTATTAAATCAAGATGTATCCACCTTCTCCAGTGATGACATCATGTGAGTTTTAAATTTTATGCCCTTTCGTTGGCCTAGCACATGAAGAAAAGTGTTAAATGGTCAGAAGTAGATGCATGGACAATTCAAACGGAGAGCCCTGTAGAAGGCACTGTTCCAGGAAGGGGGCATCCCAACAGGCTGGCCTGTCTGTAGGCTGCCCCAGCCAACTGGCAGCCGCCTGGCTTGTCTCCCGACCGACACCTGCTTCATCCAGTCACTCATGTCATTCCCTCCCCATATCACGCGGTCTGTACAACCAGCATGTATAGTATGCCAACGCACCAACCCAAGCCAGCCATGTACTTCAAACCCACACTTCCGACCCTCTCCTAACTACTCATATTTGTTCTCTAACTCTAATGCCGTTCGCCTGTCTCTCTCCTCTCCCTCTTCGTTTGTCACTGCCAGTGTGAGGACATGTAGATGGGTGGAGTGTCGGCTGGTTGCGGTGCCCTTGCCCTGAATCGACACCCCATCTCATGTTACACAGCTGTCTGCTGCCCATCCTCCTCCAAGTGGGAGGTTACCAAATTAGTCTCTGTCCAGACACTATTACTCCATGGCCACATCTCCCATCCAGCAACTCTCCACAACACTATGTTTGTTTTTGTCTTTATTACTGTAGCACGATTGCCTGGATTTTGCATGGAAAGTATAATACCATAACATTCTAGATGAATATATTTTCCAGTGTATAGATAAGAGCCATGATTTTCTTGTAGTATTATGAATCAGTCAGAATGGTAGCAATAGGCTTCACTAACTTTCTTTTCTCCAATGAGGACTTTAAGCATCAGTTGAGAGAGGAGGAAGTGGTAGCACCTGACAGCGAGACTCCCGGCACAGTGGCTGCTGATGTTTTGCACAGACCAATTGAATAGTGCCGGTCTAGGACAGTTACGCAACAGGGCTGTGATATGACGCATGTAAGCCTTCTTCTCATGTCAGCTACGGATTCCCTCAAGCTTGAAGATATTGAAACCCTCAAGGTCAAGCCACAGCAGTACTCACACCTCACGGCTTGGGCTGTTACACTATACTTTTATGAAAAAAATGGAAACATCACACCCTTAAACCCTCAATGTAAGCCATTGTACTGTATCATGCAAAGTTTGATTTTGAGAAAATGATGCATTTTGTGTAATATGACTTTTAGGGGTGGTTCAACGCTTCAGTTACAATGTGCATGGTATAATTACATAGAAAGTCATTGCATTTGAAAACTTAGAGCTTTGAACTTCCTCATATGTGTCTTTCCTCTTCACTGAGCGTGTGGCAGAGGAAGTGAGCATTGGTTCTTGGTCTCAGAGGACACCTTTCATGAAATCTATACGACTCGACCCTTGGAAGGAATCCATGTGAACTGCACTGACCTCCTGTGTCAGAATAGCACAGTGGCAAGCTGCAGCTGTGTTCACTGCTAAATTTTGAATATTAGACGAGGGCCACAATTCTTCATGTCAGTAGTACCTCAGTTATGCAATTGTTTCCATCCGGTAACATGAAAATGATTGGAAAAGTATCATCATATGCCTGGCAACAGAATAGAATGACGTTACAACCCTCTATAAATAACACCTTTATGGGGGACTATTTTTATAGCGTCTCTCCCACATTAAATTTGCCACCTGTCTTTAGAGAACTGACTTAGAGATGGAGATCACGTACACAATGTGAAGGAAATATATTTGGTTTTTGCTCTTACTCTCTTCCATTTATTTTTTAAAGTATTGTGGCTATCTAAATGTTGGTGTATAAAAGCTGTAATTTCTAAGGGGTATTTTTTACACCACCTCTCCATTAATCTGTTTCGGTTTATCATAATGCTTCTGTGCAGGCCCATAGACTACATTTTACAAACTGACAAGCCTAAATCGCATTTTGTTTTGCTGTAAGACATTTGAATGACAGTTGGAAAACAACCGTTTCATTGTTCAAAAGCACCTCTCACATCACACAAATGATAAATGGTAGCCTGGATATTACGCATTTTGAACTTTCTTTTGCAAGCCTATGTAGTGAATGAGGGTGGAGTACTTGTTTGCATGAGTGTTGGTGGTTGGTCTCAGCCCATTGAAACTAGAGCCAGCAGGGTCACGTGGAACAGAGTGAAGGGAGGGGGAAGCTATAATTATACCAGGCTTGGTTGTCCATCTGCACCCTGTCAAACACCGAGATCCCTGCCCACCTTGGACACCTATTCAATTTCATCGAGTCAGTTCTTTGTCCATCTCCCTCAGACAAGACAAGACTATTAGCTTTGACTAAACCCTCCACCAAAGGGCATCCGTTTTGCTGGAGCCAAACAAAACATTGAGAAATTCAGCTGCACATGCAACTAATGGCACTACAGCAGTGATGCAGTGATAAATAAAACGTTGGGTGAACTATGACCTCCAGTCAGTGATCACTGTATGGCCATCAACCACCATAACCACCATAAAAAATCAATTAATTCATGCTAATTCACTCACCAAGATTTTTATGTCAGCCTAAAAAAGTGGGTAAACTCTATTCCACAGATGAAAAGATGGGCAAATTAAATGTATGTGGGTTTAGCCTCCACCACATCCCTGCTCTACAGTATCAACCTACAAGTGAGTCATGTAGGTGCTGCAACTAAGCGAATACATTCGCCACTATCAATAGGATTAACTGGACCAAAACACGTGAACACAGTGTGCTCTAGTTGTAAATTGTGTATTTAAGCATACCAAATATGTATCAGTGCAACGGAATGCATGAAGGGCAGGTATTCCTGAAGCCTGCAGTACAGGATGTGATTATGGGCCATTGAACATGTGAAGTGACCGCAAATGGCACGGTTTACTGTAGAGTGCAACATGTGAAGCGACATCGACACCTGACTCAGCGCCACATCCCTGGGGAAAATATGTATATGTATATATATATATGGTTTATGTTTTGCCTCTTTATACACTCACTGGCCACTTTATTAGGTACAACTATCTAGTACCAAGTAGGACCCCCTTTTGCCTCCAAAACAGCCTGAATTCTTCATGCAGTCTGCACACCACTGTTATTGGAGCATTTGTGGCCTTTCTGCCCATTCTCCTCTGACCTCTCTCATTAACAAGGTGTTTTTGGCCACAGAACTGCCGCTCGCTGTTCTCTGTAAACTCTAGAGACTGTAGTGGTGAAAATCCCAAGAGGGCAGCTGTTTCTGAGATGTTGGAGCCACCACGCCTGGCACCAACAATCATACCACGGTCAAAGTCGCTTAGATCAGCATCTTGCCCATTCTAATGTTTGGTCAAACAAAAAACTAAACCACTTCACCATGTCTGCATGCTTTATATATTGAGTTGCAGCCACATGATTCGCTGTTTGGAGGAGCAGGCTGTTTGCGTTAACGAGCAGGAGTACCTAATAAAGTGTCCGGTGAGTGTAGGTTTGCAATGTCTCTCCTTCTGTCTTCCCGTGGCATTCCCGTGGCTCGAGGACACCCTTAACCTTTATTATTCCCCTGTGTGACTTGAGAGGCTCTATCTTGAATGGGAGGCTTGTTTAAAATGGTGATCAGGATGTCATTTGGTGCCTTTAGCCCGTCTTAACCCTTAACCAGGGTTAAAGGAGTTATATTATTAGAGGGGATTCCCATTCATCCACCTAGAGCAGAGCTAATGATCACATCAACTCCTCCAGGGGTGAAGCTGTTTATTCAACTGCCTCCTGAATTGAGTGGATCAACTCATGGATTGACAGGGAGCCAGGGGTTGCCCCTAACACACTCTGGTCTATATGTAATACCCACAATGCACAGGGGCACAGTGGTAGATAACAGGTGTCAACTGTCCTATATGGACATCACCTGGTGTGGGGGAATTGATTGTGGTACAAACACAACCCAGCTAACACAAACATATTTCTCTTTCTCTACACTGAGGACAAGATCACAGTTTCTGTCCTGTGAGAAACTCTTTTACACCTTATGGCTGATCCCCACACATTAAATGCACACTACATACTGACCCCTTATGAGTTCATGTGTATGGTATCTGTTATATGACTCCTTTGAACTGTTTTTGACTGCTAGCTGTAAATAATTGCCCTCTGGGAACGATAAAGACTTACTCGACTACCACTGCTCAGCCCAAGCCCAACTGTAGAGGGTACAAGAAACAGACACATGACATGATTTTTTTTAGTTTGAGCACCTGTCTATATAGCAACACATGTCCAGCATTTGGCAGTTGTTGTCATATTATGTCTGTTACGTAATCTTCCGCTGTCCCACTTTGCAGAAAGTGCAGCAGCCGATCAAAGAGGAATACGTTTTGGCATTGCATTGAGATATAATCCATATTCCCATTGTTTGTATTCTAGGAGCTTACACTTGGACAAAGAGAGAAAAGCTAAGACCGTATTACTGAATGAGCCCAACCTTAAGAAACTGTTGCGTCTCTGGCTCTCTGCCAACCATACAAACCTTATAGGGTCTGGGACGTTCTCATGTCCCTGGCAGCTGAACCATAAATTGACCCCCACACTAATCCAACCACAATTTTTACATATTGTCTTTCCCTCTCTCCCTCTAAAGCCACAAGCTAGATTTTCTTTTTCATTTTTGAGGGATTCTCACACATTTAAGAATCCACATTTGTTTATTCATATGGGCTACAACAGCCCAGTCAGTGTTTGGGAACATGAACATCCTTCGACCAAAGCTAGGAAGCCTGGGAACAATATTGCTGATCTTTGATGGCATACAGACTTTACAGCTAGGAACTGCTCTATTAACAGTGAATGGGAGAGCAATTAATAACATCTTTGTCCTTACATCCAAAGAACTTCATATTCTAATAGTGGCACTGGTTGTAAATCAGAAAATGTATTCTCATCCTGGGCATTGTCACCTTTTCCATGTGTTACCACTAGAAAGGCCATGCTGCGGTCAACTGACAACTGTTCTGAATTTTAGAACTGAATTATCAACGTTTTCAAAATGTCCCTACGTGACTTTTCTCCCAACTTCTGTACATCCACTGTTGTAAGATTTTCAAAGTTTTCAAAGTGTAAGAACATAGATGTTTCAACTATATTAACTATTGGCCCTCTCTTAGACACCCGAAATCCATTGGCCTTTCTAGTGTTAAAAGCAGACTTCAGGGGCAAAGAAATAAAATAATTTAATGTTGAAATATTTTTGAAAATAAAGTGTAACCCGTGCAACCTTCAAATGGTCCCCTGTGGGAGCTTTACTATAAACAAAATGTGGCAGCATAAATAAATATCCTATCATAATCTGAGTATCCTTTGTGAGAACAAAATCCTGCCAGCTAGAAAGGGTATTTCTAAGAGGTATTTCTTAAGAGTTCAGCTGTTTTCTAGTGTTCTGTAGACATTCCCAGAAACAGATAAAACTAGCCAGTGACAATATTTCATTTACTCAGTAGTGGAGACATCATTAGCTGGTTGCTAGGCAGAAGTTGTGGGTTGTGATGTTGAAATTCTGGAAAATAACAGAATTCAGAAATAAACTAAGATATATGTTTAGACATTCTACCCTCTGAGCACTTGTTGTTCACGTTCTCTGAGTGTTCACACTGCAGTGTATTTGTTTCAGTACTGAATATCAGCCATTAGACCGCTGGGCCTTTGCCAACTATTTCCAGTGATGACCTGCCACCTAGAGGCACCTTTGTGTGCTATTGATAAATGTGTGAGCCTGTCTGCTTATGTGTTATTATTACATGCAGTAATGCCTTCAGCATGACATTAATGTCCAAAAATTGGCCATTGTTCCCCTTTAAGACAAAGTATGAATAGCTTTTTATTCTGAAAAACAGAACAATCAATAGTACTAGTTCTGAACATTATACTACACTTAAATGTGGTGCTCTTTCCTTTCAGTTCCGAGATCAAAAGCAGATTGAAATTCATTGTATCACATCTAACTATAATTGTATGCCTATTTGCTTGATTCTACTGAAATGGTTCAAATTTGGGGTTGAAATTTGTATTCCATTTATTCCATATGTTACACCATATCTAAGGCACACGTGTCTACGAAATGCATAGTCAGATTTTGTATCATATTTTCTGAATTTTCTGCAGTTCCTTTCCTGTCTTAAATCTCAAATTTTAATAATGTCTAAAATATTTTTTAGGATGCATTTTGAACCAATTGCCCATATAGCATGAGGTTGAATTGATCATTGTCTTGTACTGTAAAAAAAAAATGCTGCTGGAATCCACAAGGTGGAGACATTTGTAAAGCATTTGCTGTGTGGTAAAAATCACTCTGACCTTCACTGATGTCTTCAGCTGTACTGTGAAGCAAACTAAGGATATCACAATTGAATACCCCTGCCAATCAAACAAATGAATGCAAATCAAAAATGCCTAATGTAATTCATTGAAGAGACATGTATTGGGAAGCCTTGGCCGACAGGACTGGGCCAGTCAGCCTATAGGGCCTTCTTAGCTTTAAGCATCATAAGGGTAGAAGGTAGCCAGGCCAGTGAGAAGCTTCAGCATGCAGGTGATGACAGGACTCCGGGCTGTCCATTGCCCCTCCACTTCCTGCATGCAGTAAATATAGAGACAGATCGTCGTATTGAACATATATTTTTTAGACGAAAGACACAAAGATAGAAAAAGAATGTGAAACATAAAAGAACACAAAGACAACACTTCCTATTCCCTCACTACCCTTCTCATCACCTTGGTCATTTACATTCAACTTACTGACCGTCCTCTGCAGGATGTCATTGACCTCGTCTGCAATCGTTCTGATTTGCTGACCACCAGGGACGATGGACTCTGCAGGCTTCACGTTTTCACATGAATCGCATGATATGAAGCTGTGTCCCATTTTCCTCTCCACATTACTCCTCCCTACCAGTTGGCAATGAGGAGAAAGACAAATGAGAGGAAGAACAATCTAACATTTCACCAACAAAAACACAAGAAATACTAGCATTTGACATGGATCTGAAAATTTGGCATGAAGTACATCTGAAAGTGCATCGCCTCGACCCACCTTGCTCACTGGGGTTTATCACTGGGTCAGTAACAGGGTAAGCAGGGGTTGGCCAAGAGCTTCCTCTATTCGGAGCATCATCCCCTGACGTCTGCTCACTTTTCCAGATTTGCTTCCCGAGCTGGTTGCTTCCGGTGTCGCTCTCCCATTGGGATTCACACCCTGCTGACTCCACTGACGTTTCAGGAGCTACAACATTTTACCATCTCTGTCCATTAGTATGTTTTGTAAAGATTCACATGAAAGGAAAACTGTTTGCACTAAAGGTAGATAGAGGTTGGACGTAAGTACTATCTAAAGATGCTTTATCATATGTCTACTACAGCCCCTGTCTCTCAAATAGCTTATTTATACTTTAGATGTTCAGATATGTGCTATGGGAAGAAGTATAAAAGCTTGGACAGCAACATTTAACATATTTCCACAGCATATAGCAAGTTTGTGTTTGAGTCAATAGAATGCATACACTGAATGAAGATAACTATAAAAGAAGATATGCAATTTCATCCTTGGGGTCTTGACTATTGGTTGATCTTTGGTGTTTGTATTCACTCTAGCGTACCCGTAGTGGAGGTCTTGACTGAGGGAGACAGCTGACGTTTGGGAATGGCAGTCAAAACCGTCTGAGTGCTGGCATCACAGGTCCGGCGCCCTCGCTGCTCTCTGGAGCTCCTCTCCTCCACCTGACAGCTGGGCTGCAGCACATCCGACTTTTTCTCAGATTTCACAAAGATGATATTCTCTGTGATGCAAATCTTCTGGATACCTGTTGCTCCGTGACGAGCTCTTTGCGTTTTGTTTGCCCGGTCACGCTGATCCAGCTCATCCTCTGAGCTGTGTGTGTTGATGCCATTTGAAAGATAATCTGCTGCATGTTCTGGTAAGTCATGGCTCCCTCTAACGTAGCGTACACAGGGACCGCCTGTTCCATGATGATCCAGTATGCTGATCTCACAGGCATATTTGACTCTGGGATGAGCAAGTGTATCTGGGTTTATACTGCAAGGCGAGGCGCCACGGCTCTCTGTCAAAAAGTTATCATTTTGTTCTCCTCTGCAGCTGTCTACTCTGCTTGCCATTCTGTTGTTTCTTGATGGTAAACCACAAATGTTTGCCATCCCTTTATGAGCTATCCCAGAGCTCTTTGGGGTGCAGTCCAGTGGATGAACTGATGACATAGGAGGCTGTTCTGGGGAGCGGTGGCCTGGACACTGTGGAGGAAAAAAATCAACCGCTAAAGCACAAACGCTCCTGAATATGTTCAGTACTTATTAACAGGGAAAAGTCAGAGGGATTTTATCGGGATCTATTGCTCACCCTTGGCCAATGACATTGGACAATTACATTAGATTCCCTCTGACAAGCCTGCCATTTGCCATTTGCTGGGAAACTCGTCCTTGAATGGGAGGACACTGTGCACTTTGCCATCTAGGCCTACATCCTTTATTTTGCATTGAGTTACAGTTAAGTTATGACTTCCTGTTTTTAGGTTTTGAAATTCAGTTCCAGTCAGTGATTGTGACATCATAAAGAATGATAAAAACTGTTATTCATTACTGTTATAGCAGCCCTACAGCACAAAGACACCAAGGGATTTGTTTTACTGCATTTAACATTACATTTTTCATTTGACACTCTTTGAGTCGGCATGCCAAGATGCTCTAAAGCAGTGCCGGATACCAAAGCAGTATTCCTGTTTCTTCATCTCTAACCTTGTCGGCAGTTAATGTAGCAAGTGTCAGTGAGGTGAAATTCATTCATCATTCATTCCCCTTCCAAACATTTATTGAGAAAACGTATAAATATTAATGATACAGATTGTACATTCTGTAATAGCCACGTGGAAACAATTACTTATTTTAGTTCTGTGAATATACTGTACTCAGATCCTGGAAAAAAGGGCTGTGGTTGTATCTTTAGTCATCTGTTTTTTATTTTAAGATATGAAAAATCTTCATTAATCTCATTATCCATCAAGCAAATAAGTAGCTAATTTATTGTAACTAACTAAATAAACAAAGAATGAATAAATACATAAAATGCATTTACTACTACTACTACTACTACTAGTACTACTACAATACTACTTTTACTACTACTACTAATAATAATAATAATAGTAATAATGAAATGTACATATATTTCAAAACATGTTTAGAGATATTAGATATTATTATAGAGATATAATAGAGATGCAATATATGTGTACATGTAGATGACATTCATTGAAAATATATTTTAAGGGGGAAATGTATATTTTGGATATGCAGTACTACAATACAATACAGATATATATGCTCAACAGTGCATAGGAAGACAATACATTTCCAGTGTCCAAAATCTAATTCTGTCATCTACACGGGTACCAGAACCGTTTTCCCCCCATTTTGTTTATTTTGAAACATATCTCTAAACATTGTATGAAGTATATGAGAAATGTATTCAGCATGGGAAAAAATGCAACTTCTGCGATCCTCCCTAGTAATGACTCATTTTTAACTGTAACTTTAAGAAGTAAGGGAGTGGGGTGCATTGCATTGTATTGCCACATCAGGGTGGGGCGTACACTACAGTCTACAATAAAACTCACTGTAGACTTCCTGTTACAGTAGACGCTGTGTGTCCCATCATGGAAGACTGGAAGAAAAGATGCGAGACTGAGTGGGGTCTGCGGGGCGTCCCGATGCCCGACGGCCTCGACTGGAAGTCCATCTATGAAGCCAAGCCGCTGGGGAGAAATTTGCTGAGGAACCCTGCGCCTCACGGTACCGCACCGCTCTGAGTTAAAACAAGACACACGGGTTCTTCTGCTGAGGGATTTCAGTGTCCGGTCCTGATTCTGAGGGGGTTTTAATGTTTAATACTAATCCAGAATGGTTAGGGTTAGGGTTTTAACTTTCCATGCTGGTCCTGGGGTTTTTTAACTTTCAATACTGATCCTGTTTTTTGGGTTGTTTTTTTTTTAATTCAGTACTGAGCCTGAGGAGGTTTAATATCCAACACTTAATCCTGAGGGTGTCTCCAAGTTCACTGCTCATCTTTAGGGATATTTCTTCACATATATGAGCACCTTTGTTTTGCAAACAGACTAATGGTTTCGAGAAGCATAGAGCAAGGGGAGGGGGGCGGGGCGCAGTGTTCAATAAGCCTACTGACCCTGAGTGAGTTTCAATGTTCAGTTCCAAGCCAGAGGGGGTTTAACATTCAATCCTTATCCGGACAGGGGGTTCAATGTTCAATACGTAACTATGCACTTAACTGACAGATGTGCTTTATTGCTTTCAGCTTGACACACTATAACGTACAGGTACCTGCATTAAAGGGCAACGTTAGCCGGCATTTGCCCGTTGATGCGATATTTTGTATACGATTTCATCCATATCCAGTGATGTCGTGGTAAATAAGTAAACTCTCCGGTCGGTGATCATCACAAGACAGAAACCATTAGAAGCAAATATCAATTATATTTAGCATTAGTTTATGCTTTGTTCCCTTAAGAGAACCTATCCTCAACTAAACTTACATTCATTTGGCACCACTTTAAATGATGTATTCTATGAATTGATGTTATTGATATTAATGTCAGCCTAAAAAGGTGTGTGTGTAAACTCCATTACACAAATAACTACAACCCTGATCATATCGCAGATTCGCTGCTACTCAGCTGGTTTATAAGGAATGACCCTCTGGCAGAGTAATTCTGTGGTGTCTCCTTGATAGCATACGCTCATACAGGAAGATGTTTGGCTTTTCAAAAACACATATAACAGCTTAATCCAGGGTTTGCAGTACGAGACAGTGATTTTCAACTGCTTTTGCATCAGGGCCGTAACATGGCCTTTTCCATGAAACTCTGGAAAAAGGGTGAAACAATAAGGCTATGCAATACCACAAGAAAGTATAAATGAAGAATAAATGAAAATAGGTGAGAAAATCTGGACACTGTGAGCTCCAGTGAGCTCTGTGTTGATATGGATGGAAAATATGAATGTAAATATAAGATGAAAAGTTTCTTTCCAATGATAACGTTCATATACCCAATTAGTTTTTCAAATTTGTCCTTTTCCATTAAATTGTACCGTAGCAGCCCAGCACACTAGGAAGAGATTCGTCCAGTTGTTCTTATAAGAAAAAGTCAGCAAATCATTCTGGAAAAAAGATGAAAATCTTGTTTCTAGTGAAAAGATACGCTCCTAGTGGCCTTAGTATTTAGTAGTTACACTCTTAGCAGTCATGTGGAACAATACGTATAGCCTAGGCAAGAATGGATGAAACTCTGTGATTGATGAAATTTCATGCAGATGAAAAATGTAAATATAAGTAAACTTTTCTTTGCAATGTTACCAGATACAAGCACATTAGAGGTAAAAGAGCGTCCCAAAATGCAGATATATCTGTTTTAGGTGCTGGTGACTAATATTTTATCATGTGTTTTTTTTTTTTTTTTTTTTTTATGGGGAAACACCCAATGACCCTGTCAGAAAGATAGATTCTTTGGTTTGGTGATATTTACAGTGGATTTATAGTCCCTACAGTAGGTGTGGTGCCTTTTACAGTCATGCCTTTGTCTCACTCCCTTCACAGGGTTAACCAAGGACACCCCCCCTCCTGAACCAGAGCTGACCGAAGCACCACCCAGGGATAAACCTCCTCGTTTTGAACCCGAAGGTCAGAGAGAGGACACAGTAGTATGTTCAACGAAAAAAACAACAACAAAAGTAATCGTTCGTTAAAAGCGATCCAACTAACTAATCTCTGGACCTACAGGCGACTTCACCGGGTGGTCCAAGAGCAGTGAAAAACTCCCCGAGGACACCAGCGACATACCGCCAGGCGTTGTTGTCTGCGAACTGCCCCAGTACAGGTGAGGATCAGACATCAATCACAGACCCGGTTATAACAGGGGATTACCAGGAAGCTCCTACTTCCGCCGCCCAGCTTCACTGTTGTCTTCTCTCTGTCCTCAGCTGGTTTTCCTTGGAGCAGCTTGTGGATCTGAAGGCAGAAGGGCTGTGGGACGAGCTGCTGGATGATTTTAAGCCTGACATCGTCATCCAAGACTGGTGGGTTTGCCCCCCCTCCCCCCACTGTTGCCTTATCGACTCCGTTTGCTCAATGGGTAGAAGTGATGCAAGAAGCCGTGTACATGTTTTACAGTCTGTGTCTTTGTATGAGTGTCATGTAGGTCTGACATGTAAAATGCTGGGATGGTTTTCGCGTTGGCGGGTGTCTGGCTATCAGCCTGCATGCATGTGCAAGATATGCAGAAAATGGCACTGGTTATTTAAACTCTGCTATGATTTGTTGGCACTTGCGTAATGTCAACCGTCAAAGTGAGTCTCTTTTGGGGTTTATGAGGAGAGAGAGCACTCATTTACACTAACTCAATTATAACATTGAGTATTTGAGCTTAGCCATACAATGCAAATCCCCATTGACACTGCATTCAGAGGATTAATCAACAAATATTCAATAAGTAAGCAGTATGTAGTCCAAATAGAGATCCCACATACCAAATTTCACA
>OOFE01049309.1:28916-39416 GCA_900323365.1 Monocentris japonica
ACGATCGAAGTGTCCACTTATAGCTCCACTACTAAACTGTCTAGGGAAAGCTTTAGAAAGGATAGTAGGTAACCCACTGGGAGCCAAAGTAATCACCAAACCTCACACTAGTATAAAAGTAGAAAAAAAGTGTCTCCAATACCAGAATTCATTCTCACACACAGTTAGCTCTATGTAATGGCTGGTCAAAGCATTTCCAGTTATTTTACACAGCAAAGCAAAGTCGCTAGTCTGGATCGCACACTGGGGAGATAGTAATAAGACTGAAGCTTTAAACGTGGTGTTACATAGCTTTATGCCCATTGCAGCACACATTGCTGCAATGGGCAGTATTCACCAGTCTCACTGTGTATGTGTGTGAGAGAATGAGTGAGTGAGCGAGAGAGGGAGAGTTGGTGCCGGTGGGGGTCTGTTTTGTTTTCATTCAGCCCCTCTGCTCTGCTTTGTCTGTTCAGGCCTGCCGGCTGCCTCTGCACTTTTTGTTAACGTGTTGTTCTAAACTAAATTGTGGCCCTGGATTCAAGCCGGCGCGGTGAGGAATAAAAGGCAACCGCTACGTGTGCATCTGAGATACCATGTTTGGATTGATTAAAAAAAAATTTGAAAGAGAAATAATGGTAATAATGGTAAGGGGCTCATTACATTCTGTGTTATTTTTTTAGGTTGCTCCACCATGTGATGCCATTTATTTTATGAGAACATGAGATCAAAGTGGGTCATAAGCAGCGATATTTCCCTCACTGAGTCACATCAGACAAAAAACCTAATAGCTTCTACCTTTATTTCAAAGATGGACTCCTCGTGGTGGTTGAGCGGTCAAATTCCTATTGCTGAAAACTATGAGAGACATTTCCGACACTACCAGTTTGCCATATCGCTCCTTGCAGCCAAAGAATAGTAAGAAGCGTGTATATTCTTTATGTGTGTTTTTTTGGTGCTTCATTGTTTCTGGTGGTGTCCTGAATATTGCATAACTGGTGTCCCTGTCTGGGTTCATACTGAAGTTGAGAATGCTGTTCCTTCTAAGGTGACAGGGCCGCCAGCGGCTGGGCAGGGTGACTCAGGTAATGGAAACCCCAGGAGCTGCTGTCTGCTGGCTGTCAGTGGTTTGTCTACCAAACCCCTCTCTGTTGACATCACCTCCGGCCCCATGCAGCTCTCTCTCTCTCTCTCTCGCTCTCCCTCTCTCCATCTGTCTCTCTCCTCACCTTGTCTGCTAAGCGACTTCCTGAGGCATGTGTGGGAGAATCAGAGAAAAGGGAAGTGTGTAAAGTTTTAGCAGAGACAGGAAACTCTGGGGACGAGAGACGAGAGGATGGCTTAGCGATGCCAGATGGATCATGAGCCTTTATGGGTATCAGAGTCAAACAGAGGGGGGAAAGAAGAGAGATGTTGAACTCTGACCCAACCCTTAAGGACCTTCAGGAGCCTAGGAAAAAGTCCTGTGAAATCTCACAGAACGTAATCTTTATCTTTAACCTGAAATCACTCGGGGGTGAACGTTGTACGCGGGATATCAGGTCAGGTCAATTCACTTCTTATTGACAGTCCAGTCAGTGTCTCAAACCTTGAAACTAGAAACACCAAGTTCTGCCTCGAGCTGCTCTGTGACAAAGAATGGGAGACTGATTTCGTGGACTGTCTGTCTGACCTTTTATATCTAAGCGAATGGTATTGCTGTCAGCTCCAAACCAGAAAATGCGCCTTCATCCTCAGAAAGTCATCCCGAATACTGTCAAAATCACAGGGCAGCATAAACTCTTGTTTCTGGGTAATGGAGACTGTTGACAATAGCAGAGAACCTTTCTACAGAATAGAAATAACACATTTCAAAGCTAAAATGTACGTGTATCTCCTCCTGTTGAAAAGTCACCATTGGGCTTGAATGTTGAATTGAGCATAAACAGGTCAGGGAGAGGAAGCTGGTGAATGGTGGCGGTTGAAAGTAGGTCACCATACTGAACAGCGTGGCAGTGCGCCAGGCGTGCTGTAAACCAAGCCATGTGCTCAGCCAAGCTTGCACTACTGCTGTCCAGATTGATGGTAATTCTGATGCGGTACACGCGGAGAGAACAGACTGTGCAAGACTTGGGTTTTTCTTTCCACCGTCACGTTTACCCGGACTTCTCGAGAGCCAGTTAATTCCCCCGGGGTGTGCAATACTGACCGAGCCAGTCCGGTTAATTTACACACCGACTGACTGGACACAACACAGGGAGGCGCAGGGGAATTTTGAGAAACAACAATTTTAAGACATGTTGAAATATAACTTAGGAAGGAAGCAGGGTGGCGGAGTTTTACTTAGCATGTTAACTTACTAAAGCAAGTTAACATGTGGAACTGTCTTTCTATAGAGTCAAAAGTTTTCAAAAGTTTAAGTGTTGCAGCCATGTGTGTAGATTAATTGATACCATTAGGCATACCAAACACTACTTAAAAAGGAAGCATAGAAGAATACAGAAGGAGTGGAGGAAGAGTATATAAGCTGCACCATTATGAACAACAAAATGTGTCATCACGCTAAACAATCAATCTTTAAAATACATATCTGCATGTAACGTTTAAGCCCAGCTACCTTCTACCGATGCAATTTTATATGACATATTGTACAATACATTACAGTCATTTAGCAGACGCTTTTATCCAAAGCGACTTACAAGTTACAGTTTACACTACGTGGGGATTAAACCCACGACCCTGAGACTGAGAGTCTCATGCTCTACCAACTGAGCTGTCCGAATTTTGGCTATGAGAAACCAGTTTGGCTTGAAGGAGAAATAATTTTAGAAAGAAAATACATGAGGAAATAAATGTTTCAGTTCATTTTTCCTAAGACTTGTTTCAAGATGTTTAATTTGCACTATCACACACTATACTAATCACACTACTTTTAGTCTGATTTTATTTGGAATGAGGGATGGAAGTAACAAAAATTGAATGATAAAAATAGATGTGATAAAAATGCTTGTATGCTTGAGTGGTAAGCTGTCAAGTAATTTGATAAATCCAAGGATGATGTGAATAAAATAGAGGTGATTTGATAGCACCACTTTCTATGATTCGTCATTTATCATTTAAACAACAAAATTTCTGATTTCAGGTATCAGGTGAGCAACCTCAGGTCCCTAAGGGAGGAAGTAACAAAAATGACATGATAAATGCAGAGGTGATGAAAACAACAGAGCGATAAATTATGAAGATGATTTGATTAAATAGCTGGTAATTTCAAATTTTCCTTTCATTCATCACTCGCACTGCAAAATTGCTATCAAAGTTGTTTATCGTTTAAAGTGAGTAACTTGTGTTACATCCGCTCTCATACCTAAATATCAATCAAAAACCACACCCGTTGAAGCTCAGCAAATTGTCTGTCTACAACAGACTTGTTGAAGGAGGTTTGTCAGTGGCCGTGATTTTTGATTGACATGTCGGTATAAGAGCATCAAAAATTAACAGAAATTACTTGTGCCCAATAATAAACGATAAATGCCAATTTTGAGTGTGAGTGGTGAATGAAAGGAAAATTTGATATCATTAATGATTTTATCAAATGGCCTTTAAATTTATTAAGTTGTATCAAGTCACATAACAATTTATCACTCTCTTTACAAAATCACATTGTGTTTCATCACCTCTAAATTAATTTTTGTTAAATCTACCCTTCTAGGACTCGCCTTAAACGATAAATGGCAATTTTGATAGTAAAAATAGTAATAAATGAATGACATTTGAATTCATGAAAAAAAAAGACAAAGTAATGACTGGTAATAATAGCAGCGTTGTATCTTCTGTGTATTCTCTGTGCACAAACATGTTTAATGCTTAGCAAGTTAGGTTTGTGATCAGATTTAAAAACTATCATCATAATTGATACGATAATAATTGTTGACTGTCCAGCTCCTTTTTGTGTCTTTTGGTTTGCGATGATGGAATTGTGCAGTCCAGTCATTTAATGTGTGATACCAAGATGTGCATCACGTGTACAGTATCTTTCCAACAGCACAGTTTCTGTTACGGCCCGTTATTTAGTATGAGATGTTGTCGTCTTTCACAGTCTGTTGGGATTGGAAAAGACTTGCAACACACCTTAACTTGTGTTTGGGAAAACATTTGAAGTTGTTTAAACATTTGTGGACATTGTGCTCTGTGGAAAATGTCACATAAAGAAAACAACCTAACTTGGGAACTGTTTAACAAACCCTAGTTTACAGATGCTCTCTCTGTTGGAACAAAGGATTTAGGACACATAGGCATAACCTGACTGATAACGACACAAATTCATAAGTGATATTCCCCTTTAACGCAAAAAACATCATATGGTCATAGGGAAATACAACAAATACAAATACACACAATGTTATTAACTTTCCTTTAATTCAGGGATTACGACCAAACAAAATCCATACATTTTGCCTGAAATTTGACAAGGCTTATATAACATTAATCATGCAAAGGAAGAATGGAAGAGAAAAAAAACTCCCAACCACCGAGTCCTAATTTGGCACCATCTCTGAGGACCGGCTTAGAGTTCAACCACTTCAGAATATATAACTCAAAACAAGCTGGTAAAAAACATTTGATATTTTAGACATTTATTAGCCGATGCTCATGCTCAGAGTGACTTTCAATGATTTCAATGATAGAATAGCCTTAATTTCCCGGAACGCCAAGATTACAAGCAACTGCTGGTAAGCAGCGCAACGATCAGAGCCACAATAGGCAATAGATGTAACAAGTAATCCTGTGTCCCTAGAATAATCATGTATAATAGAGAGGTTTTAGATAAAGAAAGAAGAGCCAGGCAGATTTTGTTTTCTTTTGTTTTTAAAGAGAGGAGCAAGATCAGTCCCAACAGAGGAGGAATTGAGTTCAATCCAAAGTGATCCACTGGCTTTCATATTGACAAGTGGAGGCGTGTGGGCTGAGGTGTGATTCTATATGGTATGAAGCTATTTAGTGTATCAAGAGGTCTGTGATTGGGATTTACTTCAATTCTTCTGCAAACACCAGTTTTCGGACTAGTAGCACTGCCACTATCGGTTTCAAAACACTTTAATGAGACATTCTCTTCATGCAGGGTGATAAGTGCCACGACAGTGGTTTAGCCCATTCCTTGTCTGTCTGTCTGTCTGTCTGTGTGGCCAGGACCTGAAAATGGATTATCTTACACTCTGTGATTCATCTGGTTCCTGGACAGGTGCATAGAGCAGCTAGCCAAAGCCCTGCGTTACTTATTAAAGGGACGGATCTCTTTCCTTTCTTTAGTTGAACAGGGAGACGGTCAAACAGGGAGATGGTCTAACTGCCATGATTTGTGTGTAACTTGAACGGATGTCATTGTGCTGTAATGGCTGTGTTGTTTTATTGTTGGAAAGACATTCTGAATCATCTTTATTGACGATGGTTTGTGGTTGCGGTCCGTGAAATCCCACTGGGGTTGGATTGAAACCCTTTGTATGTAACCAATAGGAGTTGGGCTCGTCTTCATTTCATAAAATAGTCTGAGAGCCAGCCCGACGTCTAATTTGTTTCCTGGCCCGCCCTTGCTTCCAAAACCACGATTTGGCATCTTTGCCCGCCTGAAACGCTGAGCACTTTAGGTACATAGAAAAGTAGGGAGATAAGAAACGGCGTTGCCTTTGGTTCAGCAGGGAGCCTTTCATGAATGGCCAATGCTTTGAGTCTGTGCCACAAAAGAAACCTTGTTTATCCTGAGTGGAAATAGGTTGTACACTACCCACTGCCTTTAAAGGAATAATCTTAAAAATAAATGTCCGTTTTGCTACTCTGTATCGCTGATAACACAGTAGTGAACCTATAGCCAGTTCAGGAACGCTGTTATATTTGCTGTTCTATATACTCAGAGTCTGGTAGGTCTTTCCTGGGAAAAATCCTCTGTCACACAGATGCATTTTATGTTTCCAGCAGCAGCAACAGAGATTTGTTAGGAATAAATAGAAGAAGAACTGGGTAGTTAGCATGAGCAGCCATAGCCACCATGGCTGAACAGACAAAGAAAAGAGCCCTACCTACAGAAACTCAAAAGCCAAGGAAAACGTCACTTCTCCTCCACCCAACTTTTCTTAGCCCGTTGAGGCGGTTCAGGCACCTGCTAAGAATGCACCCCGGGCGCCTCCCTTTGGAGGTGTTCTGGGCAGGACCGACTGGGAGGTGTTCTGGGCATGACCGCGGGGTAGACCCAGGACATGCTGGGGGAAGTTGGTGGAGAGAAGGACGTCTAGGCTGCTCTGCTTGCCCTGTTGCCCTGTTGCCCTGTTGCCACTGCGATCCAGACTCAGATAAGTGGCTAGAAAATTGATGGATGAAAGTGCTTGTTGGTCATCCCAGATTAGTCAGAGGGGAAACTTAAGACAGGCTATTCATTAGTTTGATCTCAGCTTGGTAATAAATTAGCCAGGCTCAAGTTTCGTCTCTGTCAAATCCAGGATGATCCTCAACCTTTTTAATACATGCTTTTTAAATGCATATGGATTGCATTCACACTTGCAATAAGGATTAAGATTTCTGATGAAATTCCCAAGCACACCCAAAATGAAGCATTCCTACTCCTTATGGAAACTCTGGAATACCATTTGATTTTTTTTCGAGACAGGGAAAGTCAGGGAATTTCATTCTCTTGTAAAGTCATAAAACATCAGGGCATTCACAAGTGTCAATTTACAGGAACCTACCGGAAAGTGAAATAATGATACATGACTGGTCCTATTTGACTGTGTAGTAGAAATTGGACTGTATTTCCCCTCAGAATATGTTTCATCTGAGAAAAAAGGTAGAGGGAGCGGGGCAAATGAAAGAGACAACGAAAATGAATGAAGGCCAGTTTAAAAAATGTAGCGTGGTATTTTCTGCGCGGCCTTATTGGCTCAAAGACTTATTAGTGTTGATTAATGTACTATACTGATGTTGCGTTTTGCATCAAAGGGCGTGACGCTCCATGTTTCCCTACTGGCAACAACAGCTAGCGCTAGCACTATACTATCTTTCCACCTGCACATAAAACCCATAGCTGATGATGCATTCAGGTCTAATGGCAGATAATGTAAATACGACTGGGAAAAAAGATTAATGTCAACCTCCTAGTGGTAATTCCGAAATATGGGAACAGTCCAAGGTAATAAAAATAAGTACTAGTTATATTCACATTAGTACGCTTCTGCACAACCATGACTTCGTCCGACATGCCATGAACGCAGCAGCGGCAAGTTCGCACCCGTTCTCTGGGAGTTGTCAAAAGGCATTCTGGGAAATGTAGGACTTCACTAACTGAAGTAGAAGTAGACGAGGCAGGCTGAGGGAAAATGGGTACACCAAACAGTTCATTATGCATTTCAAATATGTGTATTTGAAATACTTCCAATCTGCACTGTGTCACAAGGTATCTCCCTTCTTGTGAAGAGAGAGTTTGTTGGCTTGCTTATATCCATGGCAAAGTGCCAGAGAGAATAACCAGAAGAGATCAGGTCCATTAAGTCGGGGGTCCAGTTATCAGATGGGCAAAGCTTTTTAGAAGGTCGCGGTACAAGCATCTCAGCTCCTATACATATTTTTTTAACATAAATGCAAGGCTTCAAGCACTTCTCCAGTGGGAACAGGTAGAGAAGGTAGGCAAAGGGGAGTCGCTGCTGTTTAAATGTTTCTGATAGCTATCAGACTACAGGAGAAATCTGAAATCTACAGAAATCTGAATGGAGGTATTTGACAGGTAAATACTTTACATGCTATAAAAATCTGTTTATCACTGTAGAAAACTTTACTTTGCAGAGGTCTAGTGCAAATACATCCTTTCCCATTTTCCAAGTCCGTCATAAAACTTTTTACAAAAGTTTTTTATTACATTTGACTTATACATACTCTGATGTTTCCATATTGTCCTTTCATAGTTTCTGTAGTTCACATGAGTTTGTGGCCCATTTACACAGCATCATTCCTGCACACTGAACAATGTTCTTGGACTGAATGGATACACATGTACCATCCTGCGTTACCTGACCCACAGATGAGGTCATCTACATACAGGCCACTCAGAAAGGTTACATAATGTACATTTTCTCAGATGGTGTCTGGTAGCAGCCAGCAGAAAAGGACGTGATGGCGCTCTGAATGGCAGTGGACTGATGTGTTATTTAACATGTCGATTTGGGATTTTCCGATTCGTCTAGCCATAAGAGCCTTATATAATATTCTTGACTTTTGTGTTTACAGAAATGCTTTATTGATGCCTCTGATGTTCTCTGAATTTTAGCAATATACTGAATGAGTGTTACTGGTTTACTTCCTGAAAACGTGATCTTTGGCTGTCTGCCTACAAGTTAATGTTCCAAGCTCTAATGTTCTGTTGGTGGCTGGGTGAGGGTGAGGGTGTGTTGTGGTACAAACTCAGGTCCCAGGTTCCCAGGTCCCTGCCTCTGTTTGTACTGCTAGCTCATGGCTAGAAGAGACCCATATTTCACCCAACAACAATTCAGCTCAAGTTTATGATTCACAGTCAAGTTCTCAAAGTTTCCATTTACTATGTTTGTTGAGAGCAGCATTTTACTTTTCTTCATACATTACCTCTTTGGACAGATCACACTAGTTTGCTAGTTAGCGATTGTTTTCCTTTTGTAAATATTGTCTCATTCTACACAGTGCCTGTTAGCTATTTGGCAGCTAGAAGATCCCTTTGCAAATGAGTAAAGACAGCCAACGCTCCACTTGAGCTGACGTGTCTGTTCACCTATCACCTTTCTGGTTCCAAGCCTGACAATTAGGCCCAAATGGGAAAGGGAAGTGATCCATTGGCATTTTGGAACTGAAGTGACAGAAGTGAACAAGACAACAAAACCCCCAATTCTATCAAGAAGGCTACTGGATCAGGGTTTGATCAATTTGAGTTGCTCTTCAGCTTTATGCACAGCCTGTCAATGGCTCAACACACACTTTCCAATCACCATACTGCTGTTAATTATTATTATTGATGATTTTTGAGAGTCATGTTATAAGCTGCTTGTTGCAGGCTATTGTAATGTATCAAATCCTGTCAAATCCTATATTGTAAAATGAGTTAGTTCCCATCCCTTTCTCCCTCTCTCTCCCTCTCTGAAATACATCATAGTACTGCTAGATGTGTATTCTCCTGTGGAGGATGCTTAAATTTGAAAGGAAACACAGAAAGAAACAGCGATCCCGCCACCCACCTCCAGTCTCAGTAACATTTTAGCATTCAGTGAGGGAATATTTTCACCCATTTACATTGTTTTCTCACCGTTTATCTCCCGTTTGAAATATTCATCTGGGTCTCGCCCTCTCACCTGAACGCTCTGCTTGTCAGAATGAGCATCCCTCACCCGACACTACCCCACCGTCGGAGTGCGGGCAGGAAATATTAAACAGTAAAAGGTGCTAACTCCCTTTTTGCTTGCGCTCCTATCAGTGTAAGTTAACCCCAGGCAATCACTTATCGGCGGTGCCGACAGACAGTGACCGTGTCGGAGGCGGTAAGGGGAGATGAGCTGTCCTGAAGCTCAATGTTCCCGTGCAGCTAAAGGCGAAGGAGTCCTGTCAACACCCCGCGACCCCCCCGACACCCGTCCCCATCGGCCCATGCATATGAATGGGATGAAAGAAAAGGGTGTGAGATTTCTGTACTTTCTGCACAGTTAACTACCCTCGAGTTTTAGTTGTGTAAGAACTGGAACTTGTATGATTTTGAAAAACATTTCCCCTCTTTTAAAAAGCGACAGGTAGACCGTTGAGCTCCCAATGAAGATGAAGCCTGGACGTCAATCAGTAGACGAGTAGTAGCTCTGATCCGTTGAGGGGAGAGGAGGGAGTGGACTTACAGAGTGTACAGGATAAAAAAAACTCCACCAACCGCTTCTCCTAAATGATGTTTACAGAGTTACTTGTAGGTGGCATGAAAGGAAGATATATAGCCTGCTATATTTAGCTGGTAAGAATGAATAAATAATGTATCCAGCTCTTTCAGCGCTGACTCGCTAATGCTCTAATACTTCCCTGCGTGACTTTGCTGCATTCCACAGGCCATCCCGGAGGAAAACCACTTCACATACATAACACATCTAACAACATAGCATATCTCTTCCATTTGGGCCTGTAATGTCGAGCTGCCTCAGGTCCCAAAGCCCACACTCTGGTGAAGATAATGTTGGAAAAGTGTGTTTCCAGCTGCCCTGTTAGAAGCAGTGTAGAGATGTTCATGTTTTATGTGTGAGAGTTGTGAGTGGTTGTATCTTTGTGTATTGAACACATTTGTCATTTTCATGTTTTAACTTCAGTTGAAAGGTTACATGCTCCTCTATGGGTTGAGAAAATTATAATCCTTGGGCTTATGAACATTTTGGAGGTACGTTTTCATCAGACGATGAAATGTTTGTTATATTTGACTCACACTCCTGTGTTGCTCGACATCCCTCAGTTACCTGCAGGATTCATGTCCAAATGTGAATGGTGAGGAAGTTATTTTTGGTGTGCCCACCC
>OOFE01049310.1:0-12322 GCA_900323365.1 Monocentris japonica
CATCGGATTGCCAGACAGAGAAGCGTGATTCGTCACTGCAGAGAACATGTCTCCACTGCTCTAGAGTCCAGTGGAGGCGTGCTTTACACCACTGCATCCGACGCTTTGCATTGCACTTGGTGATGTAAGGCTTGGATGCAGCTGCTCGGCCATGGAAACCCATTCCATGAAGCTCTCTACGCACTGTTCTTGAGCTAATCTGAAGGCCACACGAAGTTTGGAGGTCTGTAGCTATTGACTCTGCAGAAAGTTGGCGATTTCTGCGCACTGTGCGCCTCAGCATCCGCTGACCCTGCTCTGTGATTTTACGTGGCCTACCACTTTGTGGCTGAGTTGCTGTTGTTCCCAATTGCTTCCACTTTGTTATAATACCACTAACAGTTGACCGTGGAATATTTAGTATCGAGGAAATTTCACAAATGGTCTTATTGCACAGGTGACAACCTATCACGGTACCACGCTTGAATTCACTGAGCTCCTGAGAGCGACCCATTCTTTCACAAATGTTTGTAGAAGCAGTCTGCATGCCTAGGTGCTTGATTTTATACACCTGTGGCCATGGAAGTGATTGGAACACCTGAATTCAATTATTTGGAGGGGTGTCCCAATACTTTTGGCAATATAGTGTATGAGAAAGAAATTGTATGAGGACACATGAAGGCCCACTCTGAATGTGTTAAAGTTTGGTGATGTGTTTGTAAGGTTGCGGCAAAGTTTTAGATTTTTGACAATTTTTCTCTCATCTCTACTGTCTTATTATCTCTCTCTCTCTGTCTCTCTCTCTCTCGCCCCCTCTCTCTCTCTCTCTTAGATGGTGGATCTGGGGTTGGTCTTGCACCAGGGCTCCTATTTCCGGGACTTGTGGAACATCCTGGACTTTATAGTGGTTAGTGGTGCTCTGGTGGCCTTCGCCTTCACGTAAGTCTCCCTCCTGCCCTCTCCTGTCCTCTCCTGTCTTCCCTCCTTGCTCCTCCTTCTCTCCTGCCTGACTACTGCCTCACTGGCACCTTGGAGTACAGCCTCCATGTTTTTCCAGTATTTATCCATGGCTCTTTTTCGGTCTATCTCTTCCTCTCTTTGCAGTTCTCCATTCTCTAAACTCTTCCATTTAAACCTTTTCTATCTATCCTTGCCCACAGCCTATTCTCTGCAACTGGCAAACCCCTCTGCCTTCTCCCTCCCCTCACCTTTGCCCTCATGGTCCTGCCATTTCTGAGCAACCCCCCCCCGAACCCATACACACACACAAAATGTCAATCATCTCTCACTACACCTATCCCCCACATTTTACACCTATCCCCCTTTTGTTACCACCTCCCTCAAGCGAGGTGCCCCCTCCTGCCCTGTCCCTCCTCCTCAACCTCTTCCTATCCTTCTCTTCTCCCTCTCGTGAGGAGTGAGGACCACCCTCTGCACCTGTAACCCTTTAGTGCCCAGGCCGTTCTAGAGCGGAGGGGGCCTGTGCCAAACCAGGGCAGGTCATGCTGAGCCGTAACACCCCTCCCTCCCAAAAACTCCACACCCTTCTCCACGTCGGAGCAGGTATTTTAAACCCTCCTTATTCTGCACGCCCAGGAATAGGACCCGACTGTGGGGATAAAATACAGCTACATGTTCCATAACTGGGTAAAGTTAGGGCTTAGGTTTGGGTCCAGTTGAGATAAAATATAGATTATACTGGGTGCAAGCATGAGTTGTGGATTTTGGGATTTATTGTCATGCCTTCCGATGGTGGGGCAGTATAAAAAATGGGAGGAATCTTTGAGACGTCAATGAAGACTCAACCGACAATCAATGGATACTGGAATCTGAAAGTGAAAGTTTGTGTGAATGCAGTTTAACGATGTTAGAGAGATATAGTGCTGACTGTAGGCCAATACAGTCATTATGATCAATACCAATCATGGATATGAGACTGGTGTATGGACGTGTGCGTCATCCTCTTCTGGGTTTCCGTTCAATTGGGGGACACCTTAACACTTTGAATTTCAAGCTATTATTTTTCTTTCACCAAGTACTAGTCACAACAAATACACATTCTCTACAGTTCCATGGTGCATCTGTGGTGATGACAGACTGAGCTGATTAATTAGCAGTTTATTTGAACGTGATCTCAGCTCTCTGGCTCCCAAGTTGATTATCTGCTATAATCTGTTCTATGGAGAATACAGTAGCATTAGGCTATCCTGCTAGTTAACGGTAGCAACTGAACCGTTAGTTAAAGCTGCACAATGTAAAAATATACCCTGTCTAATCAGCCTAAATCACAAAGTGGGACTGCAACAGAGAAGAGGGTCCTATCCCCCAAAGTGAGACGCTGTAGAGTCACTATTTGCTTTAATTAAATTCTGGTGTCAGGTCTCCGCGTGCAGGGAGTGATGAATCGATATTTAGGGGCAAAATACAAAACTTGTTTCTCAGAATCAGAATCAGAATGGGGTTTATTGCCAAGTAAGTTTACACATACAAGGAATTTGCCTTGGTCTGATGGTGCAACATTTAATAGAAGAAACAAGTCAAAAATATAAGAAGAAACAAGTCAAAACTATAAATCTAAAAAGAACAAATTCACATAATAAATTATAAAAAAAAGACAAAACATATAACAAGACAAGAGATGTGTGCAATAACTACAATAATGACTTTTTCTCAGCAGTAGTGAGCAAGTGTGCCAGTGAGAGAAGTCTTGACTCACCAACATTGGATCTTGTCCCTTTGATATCCTTTGGTATAAAGCATGGTATCCTTTGGTAAATATGAGCATGCTGTACCGCAGTTTACTGACATCATATTATATGATTTCTGGATATTGAAGTCCTCAAAATTCGAACAGTTACCTCTTGCTGCCTTTTTTGGCCACCAACATGCTAAAATTGCATAGCTTACAACATATTACCTACATACATAGAAGCACTGGTTATACAACAGTGTGATTTATGAAATCCTAGAGTATGTATTGTCTTACGATCATAAAAATATCTAGCTATGTATCACCATACCTCACTGTATCGCAGCAGTCCACAAACTAATCAGTGAAGAACCCAGAAGTGCGTTCCCCTGTCGTGCAGTCAACAAAATGAATTTGTGTACGAGAAGAGGATTATACGAGTATGCGAAAAATTGCAGTTAAGAAAAGTACAATTTTCACAATAATACAACATTTATTTCTTTTTATGGATAAGATAGTGCTTAATAAAGAACAGGCATTATTTGTAGAAAATATCTTGGTCAATCAGGATTAAATTAATATTATAGAAATTATGTGATAGCATTTTACGTCTCAGAAACGTCTGTATCTAACAGGAGTTAAAGATGAGGTCAGTGATTTGTTTTGGTAGACTTTGGTGACTTTGTAGGCCGATGGACCTTGAATCTCTTCATTAAAATTCAGCTTTCAAGTTGAATTTCAGTGGCTGAAGTGAATCAAAATGGAATGGACTCTGTAGATGAGGATGTGTACCCATGCACACATGTCAGGTCTCCATATCCATGCATATGAGAATGGGAATGGCTCTAACGAACATGAATAATACATTCTGCATAATGCATATGACAAACTGTGGTTGGTACGGCCATAACCCTGGATGCATGAGCCATAAGCTGATAGGGAGTTTGCCAAGCGTAAACCAAAGAAAATCCCTCCACTGTGCATTTTTCCCAGCATGCTAGCCTATAATATTGTCCCTTCACTGTTCTCTTATCCCCTTGACCCATTGCTCCCTATGCCCTTGGTCTTGCTTACTCGGCCCCTAAGCTCCCTTGGCTTAAAGCTCTTGCTCTTTCTACTAAGGAAACTGAACTGCAGTAAAGAATAAAAGAGTTCATCTTACCCAAAAAACGTGGCTGTGCCTACTCATCATTTTTGCCCCTCCCTCCTTTGCCCCTTTCCATCCTTCCACCCCACTCTCCTTTCATATCCTGCAGTCTTTCAGTAATATCCAACATCTCTCTTACTGCTTCCTCCTCAGCCTTTTGGCCACTGTTATCTAAAGCATCTGGATGGGCCTCACCCAATGTTCACAATACCCATCTAGCTCTTTCAGGTCTGTGTTTATGAATACGAGGAAGAAAAGAAGAAAGGCTACCATGTTAGAGTCATATGTATGCTCAAAGTAGACGTTACCCCCAAATGCTGATTTGGGACAAGACAACTTCTGCCCCTATTCAGACCATGCCCATTAAAGGGTTACTGTAGTTTATTGAATTTTACTGTTGTTCCAGACATTCACTGCTATGTGGAGAAAACTTTTCTGTTTCGGCCAAAAAAAACATGTTAGCATTGTTAGCGTTGTTCATTGAATGCAATGGTTACTAGTTGCCACAAACTAATGAGCGGGTGGGCCCAGAAATGCAAGGTTCTGTTTTCTAACAGTGTTTTAGGGTTGATTTTTTTTACTGTAAATGAAGAATGCTCACAATGCTAACAAGCCTTACATTAGGACAACTGAAGCACAACCTCAACAATATAGCAAGCACTTGGGGAAGACAAATAACATTAAAATTGAAACAATCACATTACACTGTCAAGGGGTAGAAGGTGTCTGATTCCAGCCCAGTATGAAGATGAGGAATTGCTTATCCTAGAGGAACACAACAATGTGGTAGGTGCTCCAGGGTTTCAGCGGTAGTGCCCCCTATGTACAGGACTGGCCTTTGCTCCAGTCTCTCTCTCTCTATCATGTTTATTTGTATGTGTATGCCACCACTCTGTCCTCTAATTTCTATTTGTACATATATGTATGTGGGTCAACTTTCTGTGTTTTGTATTTTTTCTCTCTCTGTGTTAGGCCTGCGTTTGTTGCCCCAGGGAAATGGGAAGTATGGACCAACAAATAGAGTGACACGATGGTAGCAATAGTGACAGAAATAGTGGACAGAAAAACAGTAGACTATCATGAAACAATAGGTCAGCACAGACAAACTCAAACTCAAATTATTATTATTTTTTAAATTGAATGTTATAAATTTGTAAACTAGAGAGCAAATTCAAATCGTTGGGGCAGCTGTATTGCCCAAAGGCAGGTAGTCACACAAACACAGATTCTATACCATAAGTGAACATACAGTCGAACTCCCAAAACTTCAGTCAGTTCAACCAATCAAGTCTAAAACTCTGATTTAGCTATGATAGGGGTTTACGACACTGATCTCCGATGGGGAGATCAAAACCATAGTCAGAACAGACTCAAACACATCCAGATAGTACCTTAATTCAATTGGTGGAAATCAAACAGCACTCCAGAAAGGCTGAGCACTATCATTGGAGATGTTTATCACTCCTTTGATCCAATTAGTCTGGTCTGAGGACCGCTGGTATCTTGGACCGCTTGTGCTGCTTTCCTGCACATTTCTGAAGCAGGACTGAGCTTTATCGCGCAACAGGCTTCCAAAGCACACATATTTAAGAGATACCTTGACATTTTGATTCATAGTCTGATATATTTTCCACCAGCCATTTGTGAAAATGTGTTTAAAATACAGTCTTTCAGTTAAAAGTGACACTGGTTAGCCTGTCTAGCAGACCTCACTAATGGCAATTTAGGCACAGAATGATTCATTAGCTCACAGCTAGTATTTCTCCTGTAGTTTTGAAGAGGATTACTTACAATGCTAACAATTTTGGGATTGCTGAAGGTCAAAAGTAAAAACATTTTCGTGTAATGTGGCTAAGGCTTGACAAGTCATGTAATGTAGTTAGGGCTTGAGGAATCATGTAATGTAGCTAGGGCTTGAGGAATCATGTAATGTAGCTAAGGCTTGATGAGTCATGTAATGTAGCTAAGGCTTGAGGAATCATGTAATGTAGCTAGGGCTTGAGGAATCATGTAATGTAGCTAAGGCTTGATGAGTCATGTAATGTAGCTAAGGCTTGAGGAATCATGTAATGTAGCTAAGGCTTGATGAGTCATGTAATGTAGCTAAGGCTTGAGGAATCATGTAATGTAGCTAAGGCTTGAGGAATCATGTAATGTAGCTAAGGCTTGATGAGTCATGTAATGTAGCTAAGGCTTGAGGAATCATGTAATGTAGCTAAGGCTTGAGGAATCATGTAATGTAGCTAAGGCTTGATGAGTCATGTAATGTAGCTAAGGCTTGAGGAATCATGTAATGTAGCTAAGGCTTGAGGAATCATGTAATGTAGCTAAGGCTTGAGGAATCATGTAATGTAGCTAAGGCTTGATGAGTCATGTAATGTAGCTAAGGCTTGAGGAATCATGTAATGTAGCTAAGGCTTGATGAGTCATGTAATGTAGCTAAGGCTTGAGGAATCATGTAATGTAGCTAAGGCTTGATGAGTCATGTAATGTAGCTAAGGCTTGAGGAATCATGTAATGTAGCTAAGGCTTGAGGAATCATGTAATGTAGCTAAGGCTTGATGAGTCATGTAATGTAGCTAAGGCTTGGCGCATTGCGGACCAAAGTTTTAAATGTCAAGTAGATTTGGGTAAATTAGGTTGAATTGGAATACAATTTAATAAAATGATTAATGGAATGAAATAATCACTCATTCAGGGTCTTTTTCCAGGTGAAATTTCCACACTACTGATTGTCACTTCCTGCTAGATATGACATGAGCTACTGGAGTTTAGTTGTTATGGGTGGGAGGGTTGATCTAACAAAACGCAGGCCTTGCGCTCTCTTTTATTTCCTCTGTCTCTCATATGGATGTTTTTCCTCCAAATCCCTCCTTTCTCTGTGCCCCATTCTCTCTGTCTGTCTCTTTCTCCCACTCTCTGTCTGTCTGGCTTTCTCTCTTCCTTCATCTTGCTGTCTCACCCCTCTCTCATCTCTCCGTTTGGACCACCAGCAGCGGCAGCGGGTAAAGTTTCTCTTTCTTTTCCTCCCCCTTTTTTTCCTTCTGAACTCTCAGTGCGTGTTCTTCCGATCACAAGGCTTTCCTCTCTTTCTTTTTTAAAACATGTCCATCCATCATCACAGTTGACTACTGTACTTGTCTATCCTTCTCTTTTACCATCGTTCACCATGGGCCAGCTCTGACTCAAACACAAGTGAACCTCAAGTGAACCTGCAGCAAGTCTGAACCGAATCCCAAATAAATTCCATTTGAATCTTAAGCTAATTCAGGGAAAATGAATCAAAGGTGCAGTAGATGTGAACAGAGATTGAATCAAATCAAAGAATAACCAGCGTGTGGCTGAATATGAAGGAAATATTGCCTACCATAAATGCGTTGGAGTGTAGCTCTCACACAAACGTATATGGTCACAAATAAGACATTGTGCAGGTACAGAAGCACAGACACAACTACGAATATAATGCTGTATAAAATAAGTGTAGATCACACACACATGCTCACACACACACACGCACATGCACATGCGCACACACATACTCGCACACATATACCGACAACCACCAGCAGCATTCCATCTGGTATAACAGCTGCAGGATGCAGGCAACTGTACACACAGCTGTCACCCCTAGAGATCCCTCTCAATCACCTTTGACCTTAATCTGGTCTTCCCTGACCTTTATAGGGAAGATGTGAAGAATTCTGAGAAACCTTGGAGCAGCAAGACAAAGCCAGTCTAAAATTTAGCTTGTTGCTAATGACTAAGGAAAAAAGATTTGATTTTTTGTTCACTAACTGGCTAACAGTATTGTCTACTGTTTGCTTACGGGTCCATTAGCTATTTAGCTCAGTAGTGAGTGTATGGTAAGTTTGTTAACTGGCCGGCTTGCTTGTGGTTCTTTACTTTAGTGAACTTTAAGATTTGTGAAAAATATGTTTGACTTGATTTGTTTAGCATCATTGAAACAAAAGCTAGGTTTTGCTTTTTGCCTCTCCCATACATCAAGTATTCCATAGTGTCTCCTCCAAAAAAGAAAGAGGTTTGGCTCTGCATTTCAAACAAGAAATGCTTGCTAAAATATCTTTGTCTTTGCCAACAGGCCTACAAGACAAAATTCCATGCTGTTTGAGCTATGCTATGAAACCAGCTTATCTTAGTTGGGGTTTGGAGACTTAGCATTATAGTTGGTTATACAGGAATTGTAGAAATGTAGTGGTAGAGTCATCAAAAGAGAGAGTTTGGCTATTTATCCATTTAAATTTTTGCATTTTGTGGTGGTGTTGTGCGGTGCTACCACATTGCAACCCATCTTTGAAATTAAAGGGTGTATTTTTACCTTTTTTATTAGCTACAATTGAGTGTAAACTCACATTAAATTCACAGAAGGTGTTTACCTGTAAGTTACTGTCGCAACATGGCTTCCCTCAGTCATCTGCTATCCTACAATATTATAGGGTCATTGGTGTCTTTTGCTGGGACCACAACTAAACTCTCTCTGCAAATGTCTCTGGGTAGAACAGAGTTCTCCATCACTCATTCTGCTAATGGGAAGATATATTACAGCATGGAAAGCAAGGTTTCAATGCAGCATGAGTAGACAGCACCATTAGCCGGGCATGTGCAAGCCGGGTCTGTAGCTATCTTTGTAAAGCATTGAAATGCATTGCGGAGTGTTAAAGCAAGCATAGTTGTTAGATAGCATTCAGATAGGAATGATATCAGTTCCCATAGCATGTAGTTGTAAAATACCACTTAGCTCTAGCATGTAGCAACAATGCTAATGTCACACTTAGCAATGAGGCTAAAGGGTAATATAATAGCAATGCTGCATGTGTTGCTATGTGTTTAACCCAGACGCAGTTACTCATTTTGAGTTAACTCGGCCACAACTACCATCAAGGAATGGCTACCCGCTGCCATTTTGGAATCAAGAGGACTAAGCCAGCTTCCTCTACAGATGCTTCTCCCGTTCTAACTCTCTTTATGTTTGTGTGTGTGTGTGTGTGTCTGTGTGTCTGTGTGCATGCACATATGCACAGGGGGAGCAGTAAGGGGAAAGACATCAGCACCATCAAGTCTCTGAGGGTACTGAGAGTGCTACGACCTCTGAAGACCATTAAACGTCTTCCCAAACTCAAGGTGCGTTCAGGGACAATTTAGTTGATTGTAGAAAATCCCTCAGATTGGAGTTACTTTAACTGACTCATGGTCAGTAAAGGTAACCAAAATCTGAGGTTCCACACCTTTCTACATTCATCTACGTTCATTCGTATATGTATTACATATTGTACATAACTTAGATATTTTAGAAAACCATTACTTTAAGCCTGTTTCTTTCTACAAACTCCCACTGATATCCATTTTAAATAAAAGGTGACATCATCCATCTGTTTTAGATCCTGCAAGGAAAAGTTTCTATTTTGGGAGTCTAACTGTTTGAAATGCTTAATGAAAGTTGTTTTTAAAGGTATTACAAAATTTGATCAGCAAAAGTTTGTATTTTCAAACAATTTTATACAATATGTATTTTCATGTTATGTTTACATCTGAAGCAGTATATTAAATTGTCTGATTTTCCTTATCTAAAGCAATAACTATTTGAACCATTTCAAACCTACTCCCTAACAGCAGTAAAAATTGTAAAAAAAAATAAAATTTCTTTTCATTCATAATCCTTCACCATCACTTGATGCCACAGTTCCCAAATGCAGCCCCTCCTCATAGGCATTCACGTTTATTTATTTGGGAGACACCAAACGGCACAAATGTTCGCAACCCAATGTGTCTATTTACTATAATAACACCTTCTCTCTCTCTGTCTCTGCCCCCCACCACGGCCTCTCTCCCTCTGCAGGCTGTGTTTGACTGTGTGGTGAATTCTCTGAAGAATGTGCTGAACATCCTGATTGTCTACATGCTATTCATGTTCATCTTTGCTGTGGTGGCTGTGCAGCTCTTTAAGGGACGTTTCTTTTACTGCACGGATGAATCCAAAGAGTTTGAGCGCGATTGCAGGTCAGGAAATGCCCACTGAGTGTAGAAAATCCATGTCCATGTCTCAACTGTATTTTTAAAATGCCTCCTGTCCTCTTCCCACATCTCCCCTTCATGTGTCAACTGGATTCAATAGACAAGATCTAGAAGCGATCATAGCTTTCAACCTGGTGTGTTTCATGGAAAGAGCAGGCAATCTTTCGTCTTGTGCACTCAGTGTATACGTATGGTTTATGTTTAGCAACTGATTGTATTTTATCACAGTATGTAACTATTTGTAGTTTGTATAAAATACCTATCTAGGAGGTTGTAACACATGGAGTCAGGTTCACTTGATCCTGGTCACTTCAGTACTGGGCACCATTTGTAGTGGGGATTAAACCAGCAAACCTAGACAACCTCCCCAACCACCCTGGCAACCTGCAGCCATAGATTCATGTGGATCCACATTAATGTGTAGATGCTTTAGTGGCACAGCACATCCTTGATTGACATAATGGAAAACAACTCCCCCCTTCATGCAGGAACTGTTTTCTCAGTACTGATGAAGTGTTACGTGTATTTCAGAGGCGAATATCTGGTTTATGAACGTGATAACGAAGTGAAGGCGCAGAAGCGGGAGTGGAAGAAGTACGATTTCCACTACGACAACGTGGCTTGGGCCCTACTCACCCTCTTCACCGTGTCTACCGGAGAGGGGTGGCCGCAGTGAGTATACATCCACACACACACACACACACACACACACACACACACACACACACACAAATCTATTCTGCCTGATTTTTAATCTGATGCTATCTCTGTCTCTGCTCTCCAGGGTGCTGAAACATTCAGTGGATGCGACTTATGAGAACCAGGGCCCGAGCCCGGGGTACCGGATGGAGATGTCCATCTTTTACGTGGTGTACTTCGTGGTCTTCCCCTTCTTCTTCGTCAACATCTTCGTGGCTCTCATCATCATCACCTTCCAGGAGCAAGGGGACAAGATGATGGAGGACTACAGCTTAGAAAAGAATGAGGTGAGAAAAGATGAAGGGAGGGAGTATGGAAATAAGGAGCATAGAGTTAGGGAGGGAGGAAGCAAGGAAGGAAGAAGGAAGCAAGGTAGGACGACAGAGTTAAGAGACGAGATGGAGGACAGCAACTTAGAAAAGAAGAAGAGCTTGGCCGGAAGGGAGGCCATAGGAAATGAGCATAGAGATGGTTAGAGGGTGAAGGAGGGAGGATGGAAGGAAGGAGCATGAAAGGATAGAGTTAAAGGGAGGAAAGGAATGTGGAGAGAGGGAAGTGAAAGGAGAATGAATGATGGACTACAGCTTAGAAAATAACATAGAGATGAGGGATGGAGGGAGAGAGAAGCCAGGAGAGGATCATGCACGCATGAGGAGACAGGGAGAGAGACTGGAGGGAGATAGAAAATGTAGATGATGGTGAAATTGAGAAATGACGCGTTGAGAAAAGATGCCAAAATACCAAAGATACCAAAAAGGATGTGGTGAGAAGGACAAAGGGAGAAAGACAGGCAAGATGGTGGAACTGATTGAAAACTATCAAGGCAGAAATTAAACTAGAATGTGCAAAGGATGAATGAGTTCAGGAATTATTGGCCAGTATGTAAAATTGCTTGTTATATCGCCACCATCTGGCTGAATGGGGTAATTTGATTGCTGTAGCATCAGACATTGCCTAGGGAGTTCATGCATCATGGCCAGTTACAAGAACAAAAATCTGTGAAATAGGCATGATGTAGGCCAGAGTTCCTCAAATCCGGGCCTCGGGGTCCAGAGTGCTGCTGGTTTTCTCACCTACCAGGAAGTTAATTGCATTCACCTGGCATCCCAGGTCTTAATCAATCCCTGATTAGACAGCTAGAATGGAAACTACCTGGCAGAATAGAAAACCAGCAGTACTCTGGACCCCAAGGCCCGGATTTGAGGACCACTGATGTAGGCAATGTGTAAAATTTGGAGGAGATTGACACAACTTTGTAAGAGAAATTATTAGGCTTATTGCAACATTGGCCTGAAAGTGGCACTGTAGAGCACCACCAAATGTGGTCTGATGCACTTTGGTGCCCATCCCAATGAGAAGCAATAGTGAGGGAAGAAGAAATGGAAAGAAAAAGAAAGGGGGGATGAAGAAAGGGATATAGTTGTATGAGTGGATTGGAACAAAGGAAGAACAGGGAGTTAGAGGGGATGAAGGGAATGGAGAGAAAGAGAAAAAATGCAGGTGTGAGGTAAAATGATGCGTCATTTTTAACGCACCCTTGTGTCTTGTTAGAAACACATGTTGTGTTAATTTTCACCTATTGTATTGCTATTGACACATCTTTAGCACGTTGTGTAAAGAAATACCACAAGATGTGTTTTTCCCCATTGGATAGTTAACATAGCGATGTGGTTACTAGCAGTCTGTATGAAGATTAGGAGTGTTATTAACCCCGTATTTGTTGTCTTTTTGCAGAGAGCCTGTATAGACTTTGCCATCAACGCCAGGCCTCTGACTCG
>OOFE01049312.1:0-14779 GCA_900323365.1 Monocentris japonica
CCCCCAGACCTCCACTGCTCTTTACTCCACAAGTCTTGTGTGTTGTCCCACCCTCACCCTGGCCTCCACAGCCAGGAGGAGGTGGGCAGAGGGCCGTGGAGCACAACCGCCACCACCAGCATCGCCTCTGAAGGATAATGCTGTTTATTGCATTTGTCAGGCGCGCACTGCAATACTTTGTAAGTCTATTGCCCACTCACTGCCGTGCACTTTAAGCCGGTGCTGATGTGTGTCTTTTGTGTGGTTCTGCTTGTGTTATTTGGCAAATTGACTCATGGCTGATGGTTGGAAATGGACTTCAAAGAATTATAACATGATACATTCCCCTGTTCTTTGTCCCTCTCCATCTCGATTTCATTCTTTTTCTTTCCTGCAACCCAACAAACATTTTCCCACTCTCCCTCTCTACTACCCTTTTCTCCTTTTCCAGTTGAATGGCTAAAGACCGGACTAGGAATGATGATTCTAAAAAAAGTAATTCCATTAAATGTTTTTTTTTTTTTTTCTTTTCAAGCCGCAGGAGCCCCAGTGTATCACCACCATTATTGATGATATCATTATTATGTATAGGATCCCTCAGTGAATAATAACCCATTATCTGTCATTTTTCCTGTTTTTGTCACTGGATGTTGGAAAGGTTAGGTAATTTATTTTAATGTTAAAACTGTCAGGCACCAACACAGCCATGTCTTGGTTCCCAATACATTCTGCACTTGAGGCCATGATTGGTTTTAAACTCGACTATATCTTTGAACAAGCTATTCCCACAGATCTCAATGTAATTCTTTTTGCTGGGTGTGCAATTGAATTTACTTATCACACTGTATCACATTCTGACAAGGTTTCCCAACCCTAATAGTGAAGCTTACTTTAAATCATTTGGATTTGAACCGTGGTAAATACAACAAAAACATTATGTTGGTAAAGTATGCATATTAAATCCCATATTGTTACAAAAAGTGAGGCCGCTTCATACTGATACATATATACTCACACGTACAGACAAAGGAAGAGGAAAAAAATACTCTGAACGCTTCAGCGCATTTACATTTATACAAACTCCCTCCTTGACAGTGATGAATGTTACACTGTATTCTACAATATGTTTAATGCATAGGTCTGTTAAGTTAAGTTTTCTATTCGACT
Organism: Monocentris japonica; assembly: GCA_900323365.1. Classification (NCBI taxonomy): domain Eukaryota; kingdom Metazoa; phylum Chordata; class Actinopteri; order Trachichthyiformes; family Monocentridae; genus Monocentris; species Monocentris japonica. Next base: position 1,147 of record OOFE01049312.1, read on the forward strand.
GCTGTGCAGGGGAGTCACCTCTATGGTGTACAATATGTAGCTACCAGCACCACAACAAGAATACATCAGATAGTATCCGCATGGGCACTTTATATTGCACATTATGTATTTTGAATGTTTTAAATATCCAGCACATGAAACATCAACAAAATATTTAGGGAACTGTTCTTTTATAGTGTTTGGGATTGCAATACAGTATTACATCATCCAAAATATATCTTTGATTTTCTTGGCCTGTCACTCATTTAGAAAGTTTGTCTGAGTAGTGCTGTATTAACTGCTGCATTGATAAGAAAAAAAATATTTTGCAAGCCATATACAAAACCATGAATTCACGACCTGGATAACACTCTATCATTTTGATTGTAATGATACATTGTTGGTGTTTTTACTGACATCGAATACCCAACACGGCTTGATTTGTTATTATAAGTAAAGTTTTTAGTGGTGCTTATATTGTGAGGAAATCCAACAGAACAGCACTATTACGGAGGTGCACTTTAAAGCAATGTCTTGGTAAATTACCATGCCGTGCCAGCTGTACTATGTTCCAACAGAACAGAACAGAAATCCAAAAAATTGCTCTATTCCCTGAGATGTCTTCACTGCCAGCGTAACACAAAAGGCCTTATCGGTTTACATGAGTGATAACACAATTCTTTAACGTAAAGAACAAATTGAAAAACATTTTGACACTTCATCTGCATCACAGTGGCAATGTGGCAAAACTGAAATGTAGTTGTTGTAACACATTGTTGCCGTGTTTGCTCAGGTACCATGCACCATCAGCATTGAATGTTTGTATAGGAGTTTGTATAGGAGAGACAGAGAGAGAGAGAGAGAGAGAGAGAGAGCGAGAGAGACACAGACAGAGACAGAGGGACACAGAGAGAGAGAGTTATCTGTTCACACAATACATAGTCACTCAGGCAAGGCTTATAGATTCAGGGAAATGGATTCCATGTCAGGATATCATACTTACCAAACCTTTAGAGTGTGGCACCTTGTATCCAGGCCTGGCTTGACGTTGACACAAATACTCTCTGGCCCATATAAAATCACCTCCACGGACAATGTTTAACAGATGACCCATTACAGATGACCCAAACAACAAAAGAGCATAAGAGAGGTCAATTAATTAGATCCTGTGTAATAAAATCAGCTGGATGAGAGAGCCGTGCACAACATGTCTGGAAGTCTAAGTTTACAACCAAGTTTTATAACTTCCATACTGATCCAATATAATTCCACATTGGCAGTGTAAATGCAATTAAGTAAAAATGTGCAATTAAGTAAAACCTTTAAAAGTGTTTTGGTTTGGTGGTTGTGATATCTGTGTGATTACATTGCAAAGTAATCTTGAAGGTGACAGCAATAAGTAATGTTTTACAAGATTACACAGATGTAATTTAGAGCATTTTGAAATGAGTAGACTCTCGTAAATACAAGAGGCAGGTGCGCAGTAACCTCTTGATGAGTGAATAGAATAGCAGGACAAAACATTGCCCTATTTGTATTTGTCCGCAGTGTCTTAGTGCAGCTGACATGGCATGGTAATTTACCAAGACATTGCTTTAAAGTGCACCTCCATAATAGTGCTTTAAATGGTTACACATCGAGATACAGTAGCAGACTGTGGTATAATGTCATTTGAACACAATGAACTGAGTGCAAAGGCTACTCACCCTTGGTAGAATGTACTAGTGGACTCTGCCCATGAGTTTACTGCACTATACCTGCTTGGTTTAATACAGGTGATTGCAAAAAGTAATTCTTGCAGGGCCTTTTTAATGAGTTTGTTGGTGTACAACTGTATACACCAAGGATCGACAAAAAGAAATTGTGTAGATTAACCTCTGTAAATAAAATGTGAAATGCTGGATGTTTTTTTTTCAAGAGCAGAGAAACAAAATCTGCTCTTAAAGAGGAGCAACCATTTTCTATTGAACAACACAAATCAACCAAACTCTGTTTGTAGTGATGCAGTTTTCTCATCCTTTTATAAAATGAATGAATATTTTTTACTTGTTTGTTTTCTTGGTTTGTACAGTCGGGATAAAGTTCATTTCCTAAGATCCTTTCTTGTGCACTACTCTGACAACGATGCCACAACACACTGTTGAAGCAGCAAACCGCACCAGCGTTATATTCCTTCTTTAGTTTTATGAGCCATACAAAGGCAGGGTGATGTAAGGGCTAGTGAACCCTTCAGACTAGAGTAAAGAGTGTAATAAGTAAACAAAGCTGCTCATAGGCACGTTGATTTACAATTCTCCCCACCTAAGAGCACAATTCTTGTTCACTGCTGAATAGGCTTAGCTGGCAACACACCCTTTACTGACAGTATCAGCCCTTGAGCACAATACATTTTAGCCCTCACCAGTTTTTACCGCAACTTCGCAACTTCTGATGCATTATTATTTCAACTCAAAATGTACCAAAAATTTGGCTTGTCGATAATCGAGGGGGGGAAAAAACAACCACACTCCCCCTGCCCCTGCACCCCCAAACACACACACACACCCTCCCCAACAAGAAAAACTCTTCTGTTGTCAGAGATCAAGCATATCCACAGACTCTTGATATACCATCTGTATCTTCAACCCTCCTTGAGATTAAGTAAGGTGGGTTAACCAAGCCGCGAAAGGTTTTTAACATCTGCGCTGGGCTGCTGTAAGTGATACTGAGGAGTTATAATTAAAGGTTCCGACTGAGGGAACAGTGTTTAATGTGGAGCACCCCTCTGCTATCCATCTGAAGTAATGGGGTGCAATGCCAGCACCCGACTGCCACTCCCCAGGCCCCATCTCACTCTTTCATCTCTACCCCACCTCTGATGGATGGGGAGGACCGGGGGCCAACTCTAGTCAGAGTTCAACTGATATTGTATCACAGATCTCTCTCGCTTTTGGCTTTCTTCTCATCTAGCCTGTATTGTGCAGTGTGAACTGCAATAACAGGAATGAGAATGAGAGCTGTAGGAGCTGACTGAATTTTTTGTTATATGAAAGCCTGGTGGTTCGGAGCAATAGCTGTGCCTGCTCTTACATTTTGACGCGGTGCCACTGATTCCAGATTCCAGTGCGACTTAAGTGAGAGCATGTGAATATGATGAGGAAGATCTTAATGAGTCAAAATGACAAATATTGTAGGAGTTGCGTTTCAACAGCTTGACCTTTCCGATGACAGTGAGAGAAAAATAAACTCCATAATGTTATATAAATCACACGAAGATGATCTGCATTAACAAACTGTCATGCTCTTGGCTTTTGATGAAGTCTCTATATGAAGCCTGTGATGAACGTAAGTTCCTCATACGAAAATAATGCACCCAATGAAGCATATACTAACCTGCATGCTAGTAATAGGGCTATGCTAGATCAAAAATAATAAGTGGCAGATTACAATGAAGTTTGCTCTGCTCTCACACCAAATACAGCATTCTGGTTATAGTCTACTTATTTTGAGCAATAGCTTCAAATATATCTGTAATGTATTAGCAAGTATTGAGTCTAAAGCTAAAGGACTGCCACTTTCATCTGTTCCTGTTCTTATTTCTTACATTGAGAACAGGGTTAGTTCTTTCAATTGCTTCAAACATTGTCCCTCATTTTTCATGTCTGTGCCAGCAAATCAGTTGTGACAGGTAAATTCTGACAGTACAGAAAATCTAGCCTCAGTCATTAGAGTTAATATTATGTTTCTTTGGCAATCCCTCATCATTTTGGGGCCTCATTGACTATTTTTCTTTATAAGATATTAAGTATTCAAACCTCATTTACATCCTTATTTTTCAATTTGCTGCCGCAGTAGTTTAATTTATTCCATATAATTTCTTTTTTTGAGAGGGACATTAATCATTGCCTGTTCCTTTTAGTGCCTCTGGGATTTTTTTTTAAATCAATAAAATAAAGGCTCTTCCTTTGCTGAATATGATAAACCATTTTGCCAAGGGATATCAGTGTCCTAGCCTGCCTGCTTCCTTCTTCTTGTTTTACTCATTTTATGTTTGTTTATTTATCTTTTGGCCTAATGTGTGTGGATGTCACACACACATATGTAGAGGGAGAGCTCGGTCCATTCAGCAAAAGGGGGTGAAGGTGCAGCCATTCGTTTTATCATTCCTCACGAGTGGCCTTCCCCCTGATCATCTTCATAAGACGCCACGTGATTTTTTTTCCTTTCATTTTTAATAGCTGATGTGGGATAGTCAAGTGTGAAGAAGGGGGAGGTTGTTATAGAAATTTAACTATCCTTTACAAATTGATTCACACTTCACCAGCACACAAGGTCCAGTAGGTAAATTACCAGGAGGACACAATCTTAATTCTCTCCCTCCATTGCATTACTACCCTGTCCAGATCTGTATTAGTGGATGTAGATAGTGGTAGGAAGATACTTGCATGTGGGGCTTTGAGAATGTGAGTCAGTCTCTGAAAGGGGAAAATATTTCATGAATCTGAATGTCTGCTTCACAATTTGCACAACTATACTACACAAAACATGGTTACATGACAACTTCATATTGTTAACTGTAATCTGGCATTCACTCTTTCAACACTGTCCAAGACTGAGCATCTTAATCTACCAAGACATCTTCTTGTCAAGTTTTGTGATGAGAGTTTACCACACCCCAAGACACTTGGGCAGGTGAGTGAGTGACTGACTGACTGACTGGCTGACTGAGTGATCCAAAAGTTTTATAAGTGCAACTCATAACTAAACGGATGGTGGGGCCTTACATTAAATGGCTGTTCCCCTCAAAGGCAAACTGCTCATTGATATGGGGTGTTAATCTATATTAAATAATTATCAAAATGGTTGTCCAAAAGAGTTCAAGTCAGCGTTTTCCAAACTTCCACTCTTAATGACATCATTCTTCTGCTGTCATTAAGGATATTAAAAATTCATTAAGAAGAAAAGTACTGCTGAGTGGTTACAAATCAGAGAGCATTTCCCCTTCAAGACTATCTAAAGAGTGTGGCAAAGTTTGATGTATATTTTTGACTTAAATCATATTGCTCAGCTTTAACGCCACCGATGTTGTCAAACATGGTTGTCAAACACTGAGAGATGTAATGAACATAATCAGCTTGTTGAAGCACAAAGAAAACTGTATAACAACTCCACACTTACCTGATGCATTTACAGTAATCATACTTGATCTGTAGCTTGATGAGTAAATGCTTGACTGGCATTTAGCGCAAAAAGGCAAAGTTAATTCAATTGTAGCACAGATTTGAAGAAATGCTAAAGTAAAATTACATTTCTTCAAACCTCAGACACCTGACCAGAATAATTACTGTAACCAGCCACAGTGAATGGATCTAAAACAATTTGAAATGCATTTAAACACATACTTGTTTGTATATACAATTACAGGCTTTTCTTCTTTCCACAAGTTAGACTGTACATGACATTTTTTAATAAATGTGCATCATGACTAATACATTGAATGGTAATTTCCCCAGTATTTCCACGTATTTCTGGCATTGAAACGGTGAAATTCCATTATAAGTATAGAAGACGAACCAAAGAAGAATTAAAAATAAAACTTATGGCTGGTTTATAATGGATGAAGCACAGTCCTCATTTAATCCTTAAATGCCATAATGAGACATCAAATATTTTTACATTTTATTCGGGCAACAATAATAAAACGTTTTTACTGGGGTGAGCCACAGCAATGAAGAGATTGCTCAGTTCTCTGGTTTGCAGTGTTTTATAAGCTAATACCTGCCCATAATGTGTTTGTACTTTACATCTCACAGTACTTAACATTTGCACTCCATTTTGTCGGTCAGGGCCCAGTGAGTATGTACAACAATTTCATTTATGCTATAGGGTTCTCTCAGCATTTTAATGGTTTCAACTGAATACACATCTCGGTGGATATATATAAATATATATACACAATACAGTGCATTTTACCGGTGTAAGCCTATGTTCAGTGCCACCACGGCCCATTGCTCTATCAAGTTTGCTATCAAGATGCTGAAGCCTCGGCGCTTCTAGTGGCCTGTCCAATTCATCTGAGTAAAACAAGTCAAGTCTTTGGCCCCCACAATCTTCCCACCCATTACCAAATACATTGAACCACTTGGTTTCTCCACTGAAGCCCTGAAGACAATACGGTTGCTTTGCCTGCTGTAAACTGTAACTAAATTAAAGATGCAAGTTGGAGTAAAGTCTCCTTTTTAACAGGATCATAATAATACTGTCAGATGTTTATGAACTACTTTGTCCTCCCCATATAACTGTTATGTGCCACTTAGCATGTCAATACTGCCCTACAAAGCCAAAGAGCAATGACTGTATAAGAAGGGAAATTTAGAAAAAGCACATCAAAGTTTATGTGCGGTCACACCAACCATATTGTATTAAGAGCCATGTTGTATTAAAGTGATAATCCGTGAGTGTATTGTGTTTGGATTGTGGTGACATCTCTGGTGTTTTTCCACTGCACTGTCCAGAAATCACTTGTCAATTGAACTGTGTGGCCAGTCCTGTGACGTCTTTTAACGTGGATTTTCTGTTGTCTAAGTTTGAGTTTCTGTAGGTGGCGCTGTTTTCTTTGTCTGTTCAGCCATGGTGACTATCTCTGCTCGTGCTAACTACCCAGTTCTTCTTCTATTTATTCCAAATAAACCGGAAACATAAAACGCATCACTTCCTGTGCAGTAGATTTTTTTCCCAGGAAGGACCGACCCAACGCCGAGTGTTTAGAACAGCAACTATAAAAGCTTTCATGAACTGGATATGAAAGTATGAGTATGAAAATGTCACAGATTATTACTACAGAACAAAATATAAAAGGGTTATTTTATGCCAACCCCTACTCCACCCCTTTTAAACTCATCAACATTAGTTCAGGCCACCATAGGAAATGAAAAAGGGAGTGGTAATGACAGAATCTGAGCCTGGCGCTGATGGCAGAGGCCTGCCTTGCTCAGTACGACACACATGGACAGTGGAGAGGGTGGTGGCTGGGCATAGGAGTAATAATGCTGATGAGATCTTAGCAGGGCGATCTGATTCCAATGTGAATTAGAGCTAAAGAGAGCTCCCTGCCGGGCCCGTACTTAGGACAATCTCCCTCACTACCAGACATTCATTGTTAATATGACATTCCCCAGGATCCCGGCTAATAACAATCTCAGATGGTGGGGTCTTTTATGACGGTAAAAAAAAACGCCATTCTGCCTTTTGCTTAATGTTTATCTCTCGGGAATTACCAGTGGCACAGGGCACAGGGCACAGCACACAGCGACACGATCTCTCTCAATTCTCCTTCTGGCCTGTTTACACTCTGAAGAAGAGCTAGGAAATGACGGGGGCTCCTCAGCCGACACGCTCAGCTACGTCTACCCTACAGCAGCTTTCAAGGCCATTATTATATCCTGATTGGAAATCTCATAAACAAATCGTTGATCATAATGTGAGCCTACACCAAACATCAGGGGGCAGAGAGACACTTCTGTTTTGAGCCCGACACAACTAGATATAGATATATAATGATCACCTCTGATTTACTTGTGTCATTGCTGTGATGTAATGTGATGCGTTTGTAATGTTGTAACCGTCTCACAATTGTGGTAAATTCTAATTAAGGCCTTAGCCTCTGGGATAGTCAGAGATTTTCCCATTTCTTTCTTTTCACAAATTCAGTAAATATATTATTGAATTACATTATCTGCTTTACGAGGGTCCCATTACTCACAGAGAACAATCTGTAATGATAGTCTATCATCAGCGTGGTGGGTCGTGTTGCACCATTGATTATACTCCTCCACACAGCTTTTATGTTTATGAGAAATCACCCTAAGAGCAGTCTGCATTGTATTTTCCCCATCTGCTTCATGTAATTATATGTTTTGTTCCAATTGCAGAGTAAAATTCACTATTGATCAAGGTGCGCTGCGAACACAGATCTGCATGGCTATCTTCTTATTCATGCCGAGCTTTTGATTGTCTGTAGTCGGAGAACCAATATCCCAGAGCTGAAAATCCATCAGAGTTGACAGGTACATTACACTTCAACATCAAACTACTTTTGGTAGATCACACTCTTTTTGTCCACCATCTCCCACTTGAAATATTACAAGCAACTTGAAATATTATAAGCAACATTTTGTCTGAAAACTATCAGTTTGAATTTCTTATTTTGTGTGTGTTGGCTACAAAATTGTTGTCTGGCTCTAGTAATAAATAATAACAACAAAGGATTAACAGCAGGAGCAACTTTATTTAATTATTTTTTTTCAGTTTGCAATCACAATGGTATTAAGAACCCTTCATCAAACATATTGCAGAGTTAAAGTGTTGCATTTGAATTTACAATGAGGAATACCCAGGACATTCATTATGGAAGGCAGTGTTTGTTATTGTTGCATATGGGAGAGAGCAACTAAATCAGCTCCCACAGGACAACGGCTCCACCAGGACTTATAGTGCTCTGCTTAACCCTTGATATGTCTGGCTATAAATTCTGAGTGCCGCTCATCTGTTCTTGGCGAGGCAGTCTGCTTAAATACAGGATTGGACATTTAAATGATTTCTCTTGTGACAGGCCTGCTGTGACAGAATAACAGATTCTGCTGAACAAATAGGCCGTGGAGGCTGCCAGGGTCCCAGGAGTCGGCCCCAAGCCCTCAGGCTCTGTTTTGTAAAGGACTTGTTTCAGTATGGCAGCACTTCTGGAAACATATTGGCCTTGTTACATTGAATGAAATGCTAATTCTCACAGACTGTCTGGCTATGGGTCTTTGTGTGTGTGTGTGTGTGTGTGTGTGCGTGTGTGTGCGTGCGTGTGTGTGTGTGTGTGTGTGTTGTTGCGTTTGTTGCACATGTGTGCACATATCTCAATGTGCACTCTGGAAAATAGAATTTATTTAATACATTTGTTAATATAAAAATCATAATCTAGCACAAATGAGGCAAGTAGAAAAACTTGGTCATGATTACACATTTATGACAAATCCCAAACTTGGTCAGATTTCAGTCGTGGTGTAAATCTGCCTCCATGTCAATCTTAAAGGCAGTAATTGATTAGGATTTCTTTGCCTCATACAGTAGAACTCTAAATCCATTCCCAGTGATATATATTTCCATTCATGGTGGCCTTGGATTAACATTACTCATACCTTATTTTAAGATGGTGTGAACAGTGCAGCTTGTCCTTTGACGGCCTGGATAGGTGGGAGTCCCTGAAGGCATTATAAGTTTATGATGGTATGATAAGGAGTAGGCCAGCATCTGTTTAAAAAAGCCAACCCAAGCTTTTTCTGAACTTACCTTTCTTTGTGTGGGGAATTGGACAAAAGCCATAGTTCCCTCTGGTCTGTCAAAGCTATTCTATAATCAACCAACCGTGGCCCTCCCCTCAAAGAATAGGAAGACATTATTCAGCTTCCTCCTTCTGATCTTGGGGCCACAACAAACCATGTAAGCCATGGCTGACTGGTTAAAGGCAAAAAAGAGGAACACAATGTCCTCCTGTCACCAACTGCAGATACAGAGGCCTATGAGTCAGGCACCATGTGACCAGTCGGCCACCACTACAACCATGGTGGCCACACCACTGAACACTGCCACACAGTGAGAGGTCTTGAACCTAAATACACTCACTCATCTATACGGTCAGATCTCGGGAAATAAGGAGTCTGGCTTTTTTGAGCTACAACTAAAAGTGAAGAATGATTCTTAATCAAAGCTACTACTAAATGTATCCAGTGTATGAATGGACTCAACTGTTCTGCCTTCATTTGAGGAATGTCAATTGAGGAAAAATTGCTACTGTGAGAACCCTGAAAAGGTAAAAAAAAAAAAAAAAAAAGGGGGGGGGGGCTTATTTTGTAGGTGTGATCAGCACCAGAAGCTTTGCTTGAGCTCTTCTCCACGACTGACTAAAATATAAAGACTTAACACTCACCCTGAACATTTACTGGCTGGATGGTCTCAGTTTGCCAAACTGCACAGGGGGATTTTAAATTAAAGAGGAGGCAAATACTCAACGCTGCTATCCTCACGGGGACCTCCACATTGAAAAAAGCACAAATGGATGTGAATTCTGTACTATTTCACTTAGCAGTACATAATCCTCGACAGACACATTATAAAGACCTCACAATGATCTAAAAACATCAAAAAGGTATTTTTACTTTAGTAGAATATTTATTTTTAGCACACCATGAACAAAACATGTGGTTCATATTTCATATTTCAAACACATACAACCTACAGACAACCCAGACTTTTTTTCCAGTTTCACCTATCATAAACTATTTCTTTCATATTACTATAACAAAGGTCAGGAAAAAAGCTTGAGTATGAGTTTGGCTCATAGGGATAGATGGCTGTTCAGGCATGTGTGTTAAATAATGTAAACATGCTCTCACTTTAATTAATATTGTGAGTCCTATCATAAAAAATCCCAATTTTGTCACACATACAAGCATAACTGGGGCCACCTCAGAACTGTTATAATTCCACTGTTCAGCGTTGACTTTATCAGTCTATTGCCAATGATCATGGGGTGAGGCATCGAATGTTAAATAGATAAAGAGCCCCATGGCAGAGGCATTGGCCCCCTGTTACCACTTAGCCCTATTTGGCTGGCCTCACTCACACTCATAATTAAGACCCCCCACTGTGAATATAAATGGCCCCTCAATCAATAGTGATAGAGAGAAATAAAGAGAGAGACGTGGAGACCATGGGCATATCTCAGGGGCAAACATGATGGCATTATGAAAGGAGCAGCTTGAAAGCGGCTTTTACTCTGACAAGGGAGCTAACATAGTAATTGTCCCTCGGGGGAGCAGCATCTCTTGTTATTAGAAAACAATTTCTCCCTTTAGGCCACTTCTTCAGCCTGAGGGCACATTGATTCCACATTTCAGCCCTCTATACACCGCAGTCTCGTGTATGATAAGGAAAAGATGCTTATGAGGTTAGAAAGTTGTTGTTTCTCTGTGCTAGTGAGTAACCTAGAGAGGTACAGACTTCAGATTTTAATGTATGTCTTCCAAGGACAGTGGCAGCATTAACAAAAATGCTCATTTGTACTAAAAATGGACACAAACTGTAACTGAGGCACAGTAAATGAGTGGCACAATATTATACAACGCAATTTTAGGATAAAATATTGATTGCAGTGTAATTCATATCTTGCCCCTAAGTGCTCCACAACATTTTGGTTGGATGAGGAATGAGAGTGACTGTGCACCACTGTATCATTGGGCTATCTGTGATTTTCTTTGTTCTGGTGGTACCTTTTATGTAATTTACGCTGTCCTGAGCTAAACATATATCATTTCCAATATTCACCTCATTCCCTGGCTAATTTCAGAGGTTTATTTCCCGAAATGAATCCTCTTTGTCAAATCCATTGATCCTTGCAAATCTAGAGCAATATCACTGTTTGTATAATAAATTGACCTGTAATGTAGATTATGTTAAGGGAGAAAAGAATGAAGAAAAAATGAGAAAAATGCCCATTAACATTTTGCCTTGTGAGTTTGTGTGGTTAATTTAAAACATTTAAGGCTGGAAATGAGCTTCTCCATCAAATGTCCCACTTCCATTTACATTTCTTGCATACAAGTCAATTTGTGGCTGCCCCACACCATAAATCATTGCCACCGGAATGCTGTGTCGGTACCTCTAGACATTACCCTGGCGCATGGTACTTAAAAAAAGCAATTTAGAACTCCATTTGCTCAAAAAACAGTGTGCTTTCAGCAGACCCACACTTCTCTCAGCAAAATGAAGATTAAACAGCATTGCCTAAAAGAGTTTTATAGTATATGAATGTCTTGCAATTGTTCTAATTGTCCTTGTCCTTCTTTGTTTCTCTGATGTATTTCTGAATGAACAGGTTATCTTGTTGTTGCTAAATAATGAGTCTTTTCTTTCATAAAACCGCAAAATAAAATTGCGAAATAGAATATGATGGTTTTTACATTAATTTTACGATACAATGCTAATACCATCATTTTGATTTACAGGTATCTTTGTCATTACCATCCTCTGTGTTGTTGTGACCACAGCCTTCTTTAACCAGCAGAGCTGCAGCACCTTGGCAGAGGGAAAGGAGAAATAAAACTACAGGTCTGTTTACTGTGCTCTCATTCACTATCAATAATGGGCTGATAAAAGAGATGCTATCTGACCAACCAGAAAGCAGTGGTCAGTAAAATAGGTACAATATTGTGTCACGTATCAGGAAATAATTGATGACCCCCTTCACAGGGATCTCAAATGGGGCATTGGGAAATCATTTTCAATCTATGGCTTAGCAGATGAAACAAATGCTTCGGGCTTGCTTTGTCAATTCTCACTCCTTAGGGTCAAACAAACAGCTTTTCCAGGGCCAGCTCAAAGGCTAGTGTACAGGCAGTCAAGCTGAAAATGTCCCTTGTCCTCCACAAAATGATACAATGGAGCATTTCATATACCAACAGTTTGTTATTTGTCATTGACAAAGTTATAATAAGAGGAACCTTCATATTCATTGACCAGGTGACCCTTACATTCCCAAAGCCTCCAGCCCCATCCACACAGGCTCTCTGGGCCAACTGTTTATTACGACACAAAGGAGGGAGAAGAACGAGAAGAAAAGGAGGCAAAATACAGGGCAAGTATTTTGCCCAAGTATACATTTGCATGTGGACATGCACATATTGCACGGTGCACACACACACATATGCACCATATACCCATATACTGCTGTGTGTATGTTGAATATGCAGGTGGAATGTGATGACACTGGTGACCTTAAGGCCAATTAGTGTTTATATGGTCTGTTATGTGTTTTTAGTGAGTGTGTGTGCTTGTTGTCTACTCAGCAACTCGCTGACTGATTAGTTTAGCATGTCTTCAGCACTACCACGGGCCAGACAATGGGAACTATGGAAGAAATATTTACACAGCCCAGACAAAGGATGGACATAATGCTCTACTGCTGTGCCAATAGCTAATGAATTAAAACAAATTTTAAATACAATTATTTGTTGATGGATGTTGCTTTAATTATTTGATGATTGAGTGTGTCCAAACAAACAAATCAAAAATTATGCTTCAAATTAATCTAAATAGAAGAGTCCAAACTACAGACACATTGCTCCTTTTTTCCATTTAACATTATTAGTCTGCAAAATTCATGATTGTCTTTATTCATTGACATGGTGGATTTAGAGACTGGATTTCAAATTTATTCTACAGAAAGTGACTCATGAAATGATGGCACAAAAAAAGTGAAGATATCAGGAATTATTCCCAAATCCCTTTGAAACAGTGATAAACTCTTAAGTGGGCAACAATAGGCTGTTAACCAACAACCCTAGACATTCAGTCCTATGGCACAGTCACTGTTGTTGTATTTCTAATTACAAGCCAAAAAAAATACCTCTCACAAACTTTTCAAACACCTCCTGATGTGATGCTTTCCATTTCCTCCGCTGCCCTCGGCTCGCTTGTCACTAGCCGTGGGGTGGAATCGACCTGCCACGCGCATGGGAGAACCACATCTTACACACTTCTGTGTCCACAGGCCTCCCGCTCGCCTCTGTGAAACCAACAGTTTATTCTCTACCAGCAGGCCCGGGAGCATGCTCCGGGGGGGGGGGGGCAT
>OOFE01049312.1:32560-46076 GCA_900323365.1 Monocentris japonica
GAATGAGTGCAGCAGGAGTGAACAGACTGACCTCTTTGCTGACTTGTGTTTGCAGTCACTCTTCCTGGTTACTATGCGTCATGCTTTGTTTCATCTGACGTGCAATTATTTTTTCCATTAAACACACAACATGTATTTCACTTAGTTTTTCTGAATGAAATTTCAATCAGAGGCCATTACACCTCTTCAGACAGGGAAAGTTTAGAAAAATAACAAGATGCAATGGAAAAGAAAATAATGCTCTGTCAACAGAGATGGAAAACACAAAAATAATCATTTGCGAGAAGCAGGTGATGCATATGCTAAAGTGTCAAGAAGCAGAGGAGAAATTAATAGCTTTCTGCCATAAGCATTCTCTGATAAATATGATTACATTTGCATACTTCATTTTACTCTTGATCTGCTGTCTCGGTGATTCCTATGATTCTCATATGCCCGTTCTAAAAGGGAAAGTCATTTATATTACTGCTCAAACACGGAACAAGTATTTCAGGTCTCATTAGGGATTCCCCTGCTGGTCGTCCATTGACAAAATCAAAAGACGAAATACACCAAACGTGTCACACAAAGCCCCGCTGGATAATTGTAGACGAAGAGGAACGGAAACGGCGACGTCACTTGTTAACATAAATGCGACATTTAATTACCCACACTATTTCTGCAATGTAAACACTGCATTGTGAATAATGTGTAAATCAATAATTTGGGGAGATGGTTGTGGTGTGGGTGGTGGATGGGTCTTCTAGCGAGTGTTTTGTGCCTCATTAACTTGTCAATAAGGCCATCTGACATTGTCTTCTCTTTGCCCTGATGAGGAAGGCAGTCCATTCCACTGTAATGGTCCTCTATTTGTCCCACAGCTTGACATGTGGCCACAATACCAAGTCAGAGACAGAGTTGCCTTTGACAACATGGTTCAACATGGTTCATATCTTACCTTCACATATAAGTGGAGAGATCAAAGTTTACATAAGTTTTATACAGTGCTAACTATGTTATAGTGATCTTAGTTTCCCATCAGGTTAAACTGCTTTAATTAAGGTGTTGTGCTTGTCATGTTTATGCCTCAGGTCACTGAACATATCGGTGTCCCCGGGTCTGCGTATACGCTCTTTATCTGGCCGGAGACATGCTGTGATTAAGTTACATTTTTCCAATCTAATAATGGACCTGAATAGTATGTTGCATCTGGGAAAGTGAATTCTCCAATATCCTCAAGCAGCTCAATAGATGTTATTACTTTCACATTGTATGAGACCCATATAAAACACTGTATCTCCATAAACTCTGTTATGGCTCAAAATTGTATATCTCTGAACTCAATTATGTTGAATGGTTTCTAATAAGTGTTGAGATGGCTGTGATTGCCTCACAGGTCTTGTTATCACCTCATATGCTGTCAATTAATGGCTCTTTAGCTAACAGTTATTAAAGCTATGGGAAATAGCACTTGCTGCTGATAATATATTTCCAAGGAATCATTATTACCCAGTTGTAGAAACTGTATTTCAACATTGTTATCATTTCATGTCTGCGCCGTAGATTGGAATCGACACATAGATACATGGTCTTCGTATGGTGATTCTCTGGGCGACAATATTTGCACTTTTCCCCTGCCGTTTTCCAGTTCAGGATTCCAATTAACCTGTGCAAAGCGTGACGCCAATCACAGGACGCTGTATTGACAACGGGCATGAAAAGAATAATGCTGTTAGTATGATGTAGCTTACTGTGGGGGGCTCCTCCCTCACTGGTGACAGAGAAGTTTGCTCTAGTCATTTATCAAGTCCTCTCTGGCCACCGAGGGGCTGGCGAGTCCCAGGGCCGCCTGCTGCTCGGGGGGCCAGCATGCAATATGTGCATTTTAGGCCTCTGGTGGGCTCGCGAAAACTGCTGATGTGCTCACTGCTGCTAAGTTTGATGGATTTGTTGTTGTCATTTGCTTTGGTTCCGTTCCCCGCTACAAAACAAAGGGAATCATTAACTCTTTTGTGCTGCATGGGACTTTTATGGGTTAGGGATAATGCAAAACGAGATGGGGTACAGATGGGGTCAGCTGGAGCGTTCTGTTGCTGGAGCCTTCCAGAATGGGGCGTTGAGCATGCATGGATGAGTCTGCACAGAGAGCTGATTACAGAATGATTTAGTGACCACTGATATCCCCGTTCTTTCTCAAGCCCCCATCATCGGCCTCATTTCAGCTGTAAGAGTGCAACTGGCAGTGCTCCCCACTTATATTTATAGCCAGTCGCTGTTTAGCACCTCATGCAATGCTCTGGCCAGGCTCAAGACCAAGCCATTACAGTGCATCACCGTTAGAGGCTTGCAGTGTTTACTGATGCAGGCTTGGCAGAAGACTGCTCTACCATTTAGGGCTGCTGCCATGATATCGGTACACTGTAAATCCTGCTAAGCACAATCAAGTCAACACTAATTCAACACTTTTCAAACACAGATTCACTTCAGTTATTTAAGTTTTGATTTCTGCTGTACAGTTTGTGCGATGTTTCTGTGATCTGCTGATTGAGTATGATCATTTTGATGATGCATTTGTTATTAGTGAGAACCTGACATGACATAAGTCTTTCAAGGTAAACAGATGCCAGTTTGCAATATGCCTGTGGACACTGTATCAATGTTTACATCTATCATTTAAGCGTTTTCAGAAAAGATAGGCTAGGATGTAATTGTAAGGAAGACAATAATGACCAGAAAAAGTTATATTTCGCACAATTAAAATGAATGTAACTTACACTCTCATCGTAGAGGTTAATATATCATTTTTAACTAAAGTGAAATAAATTCAGAAATAGTCACTTTACAATGTACACAACACATTTGAATCTACTGAGTGCATTACGTTTTACCCTATTGAAACAGAAAAAACAGAATACATGTGATATCTCAGTGGATGAGAACAGAATTTACTTGTATTCATTCACTCTAAAATCACATTTTCTATTGGAAGTATAAAGGAATTTTAGAAGAAGAAAGAGTTACTTGTTTGGTTGAGAGCAGATCGCTGTGTGGTTGCTGAACTTCAAGGTGAAGGCCTACTTCCTCAAAGGAGAGATGAAGATCAAGACAAATCCTTTTATTTCTCCCTGTCAAGTCATCACAGTCCGAGACAAAATACAAATTGAGATTGTAGCGAAGGGCTAAGACAGTCTGCTGTTGACTGCAAGAGTTACAGGGGTGATTGAGTGTGTGTTTGACTGCCCGAGGCCAAGGGCTAACAGTACTGTTACACAGACAAGGTCGTCTCAGAGAGAGAGAAGCCGCAGCACATAATCCCAATGTTCCTGACTACTTTGAACACAGGGCCTCCACAAAATTGATTATGGTGGAAGAACAATACTTGGGGAATAAGATCATCAAGACAGATGGAAGTGTATGGTTTTGGCCAAAGAAATGATCTACAGCATTTCAGTCACTTTGTATGTTCAGATGGTATGGGTTCACACTTCACAGAATCCTGCCTCCATTAAGAGGAGATTGTCATTGAAATTCAGCTTAATACTTTGACCAGTGTTGAATCATATCGCCTATTGAAGGGTCAGCAGTCTTGACAATAATTCGATTTAGCTTAATGTCACATGAGCGTCCAAGAAAAATGGCTACACTATACAGTAGCAATATTTTATCAATATTGACCACAGGCTCAAGCCAACCTTGATATGTCCCCCTTACGCTCATCAATAACGCAAAAGAGGAAAGTTATTTCCCATATAAAACTAATCTTTCCTTTTTATTGCATTTTAATGAAACAGAGTTGGTTCTAAGGCAGTAATTCATTCCATTTGTTATGTTTGGACAACTCATTAACATTATCATCTATTATCATTAGACTGAAATTTTAAGCTTCTTCTCCCTTGAGATGCAATGCGTTTCTTCTCTTCAGTTTGCATTAAAACAAATGTGGAGCTGCTGATGCATTAGATTAATGTGCTCACTCAATGCCTGCTACAAAGCACCAGTCCAGCTTGAAAAGTAGACCAAGTTTCTCTACATGAGCCCGGTCCACACACTATTTTTTTTTTGCTCTGAAAGATTCTTAATAATATTTATTGTGCCTTATGAAAGATCGTTTATCTGCTCAAGTAGAAAGTAACAAGTGACTGTCAATACATGTTCATCTTTGCATTAAAATGTAATGTCACCATAAAAGACAGCAAACTGTAGATGAATACCCTTAAAACTCATGGGCAACTATCTTGTGACAGACAGTAAACTGACCCTAATTTGTACTCAGCACATTAACATTGACTGAATGTGAATAGTACTTCCCCTGAAAAAAACAGATTACATAGAAGCCTGTGTTTCTAGACACCAAAATACAAAATGATTTGCCTGGAAATTCATTTGTGCGTTAATTCATTGACTAATATAATCATCCACACATCAAGCCTTGGCAACACTGTTCTTGCCTGAGTTCACATAACATTTACTAAATCTTATCGCTAATGAGTCATTTAGACTTCCAGATCAAATTGGAAGTTCCTAATTCTTGCTGAGTCTGCTGCAATAGATGAAGCAATTTGCTAATTACAAAGTTAGCTTTTTCCTGAATAAATAATGTTGATTAATTAGCAAGTCAAAATAAGTGAAGATGATCTATGTAGTATATATCACTGTCATGGAAACCTGCTGAAACGTTTCATTTACATTGCTTGACTTCTTAATTACGTACATCCAAACTTTCCAAATTTGATGGAAAATTAATACCTAGTGAGGTGAAAGGTTTCATGGAAAACCTGCCAACTAAAAATAATCCAAAGGTGTAACGAAAGGGTCTACACAATACATATACAGTTGAAAGAATTGGTCTGAGAGTATTGGGACAGTTGTGTCAAATTGGCTGTTTTTCCTCAGTACTAATCAATTTTGTATCAAATCAAATCAAACAATGTCTATGAGGCAAAATTCACAATGTCTACATTTATTTCATTTTTTTTTTTTTTTAAACAGACATTGAGCTATATTACAACAATGCCATTCAATTCAAGTCATCTCAAGTCAGCAAGTATTAGGACACATGACCATCAGCTGTTTCAAATTTCACAGGTGTACCATATTACTCTAATTATTTATAAATGGAAAACTGTGCGTGTCAGGGCATGGTTTATATCCTTGGGAAGCATTTGTAGAGTCTACTTTATAAGCTAAAAGATCGAAGACAAGAACACTGCAGATGAGGGCCATGAGGGTGTGAGGATAAACAGTTTGCAGTACTTGTATGTGTTGTGTTGTGTTGTGTTGTGTATGTATCTATCTGTTTGCTTGTTTATGTATTTATTTAATGCCACAATTACAATAACAATTTGGCGATCAATTTACTGTAATCCCAAACTGTTACTCCACAACTGTACTTGTTGACTGATTCCTTTATTACATTTTCATCAGCACATTGCTAGGAGTGTCCCAATAGAAAACATGCATTCAACTGGATGGTAACAATAGAAATGGGATATATTCATTCTCAAGTGACCATCTAAGGCAGCAGATCACAGAGGGCAGCTGTGGCAAAAGGCCTACCAAGCAGAACAGGAGCAAATGCTCCAGGTAATCACGATTACACCCAAGTCAGACATCAATCACCTCAAACTGAGCCTCCAATTATAGCCAAACATATTACAATACATTCATGGAAATGAATACAATATAGTGGTACATCTTTCATTTCGTTCATTAGAAGCATTACCATGATATTAGAATACTCTAAAATGCCAATTTGGTCAGTCAACCTTTGAGTGTTTTGGGTCTGTTAGCTCTTCAAATGGGGAAGAGGTGGAGCTCGGATGAGGCAACAGCTCTCACCAATGACTCTCGGATCTGAAAATTGCATGTAATTTACATCAGCTCCATTAGAGGAATGTCACAATATATACACATTATAGAGTATAAATGAGCCAAGATCATCCTTGATTGTAATGTTTCAGCCCTAATCATCCATGATGCTGCGTTCTGTTTTAGCTGTGGCCTTATGGACAGACACGAATGGATTTCCAACCATCATATGAACTTTCTATTCATAGAACTGTTTATCAAATCCCATTTTCTTCACAACAGATCCAAATTTTTACATCCTTGTAGATGCTCCTTTAAAAGGTCCAAATATGACAAAGGTGTAAAGGATCATGAGAAATCTCGGGCTGCAGAAGACAGATCTAGCTAATTATGATCATAAAAATGTCAGTGTCCCCAGTGATTAAATCATGGTCACTCCACAACACCTCCTCCAAGACACCTTCTTCCCATTCAACTTGATTACACTGCAATTGATATTTAGGTAATTGATAATGTCTTTGTGAGTAATGTTGTCATCTTGGCACCTAAATCCTATTTTGTGGCCATCTGGGCTCACTAAATTGCTCCCTTGGGAGCAGAGGTTATAGATAGTAATTATTCAGAAGTCATTTACTTGTAGAGGTGTTTAGTGCTTATCTGCTTTTAAAATGGTGACGAGCTGCCCACATACATCTTCCAAAATAGTGGTTTGTCTAGACACACATACTGTCACCACACCTTTATTCGTTGATTTCTCAGGTAAATTTTGGGGAGATAAGAATAAGTCATGTTTACCACAGACCATTGTACAATAAAAAATGCAGGCTAACAGCAGAATCAGAGAGCATAATCGACGCATTTCTAAGTGCTAAGCTTTAGTGATGCCAGTGGGATTTCTTTCCAGCCTTTCTGCAGTAAAGATTAAATTTCAAAGAACAAAGGAATAAAGGTTATTTTAAATGGTATGAATAATACTCCCCCCTCCCCACATGAATTTCAGTTTTCAGAGCCTCATCTATACACTATTACTGTTGCCTAAAAACCTTCAAATTTGTTTAGGGTCTTTCTATATGTGGATTTGATTTGTGTGATTAATGTGAGACTTACAAAGGCTTATCTGACATGCACAATCTATGCATTTCACACACTTTTTGCTGAGGCACTCTGTCAAATTGACGATTCAGTCAACTAATTCCCAGTCTATGTTTAGCTAAAGTATGATAGAATCATTGCATCCCATGGGTACAATTCTCATTTGTGTGTCTGTCTGTGTGAGTGAGTATTTATGTGAGAGGGGGTAACTAATCAACAAACTGAGCCAGAAATTGAGTATTGAGCAATCTGGGACAGTTTGGGGTATGCCTTAGGGCTCATCAGATCATCACATCTAGTGATGTGGTGTTTGATAGACAATAGCTATAAAACAGAGTAATCATAGGGAGGTAGTTAGACTACTTCTAAAGACAATCCCAATGTAAAGTAGAATGTTTTCACCACATGAATCTGCACACTGCTGAAATAGTTTCATAAATAAAATTGTTATTGCACTTTTTTGTTGTTGCACATTGTGTCACCTTATCATTTTATGTATTAAATGTTCCTAAATTTACAATGCAAGCCTCAGTTATTTCCTCTTCTGATATGTTTGTTTAGAGGAAGAAAATGATCTGGACTTGGCTTTTAAGAGCGCTGAGGCACTCCATTGTTTCACTATGAGAGCATCATACCCTAACATCTTGCCCTACTGTATGTAACCTGAACTACAGCCTTAGGCTTACGCTCAGCAGGTTAACACAGGTCCATAGGAGAGCACGGTTCAATACCAGTCGGTCACACAAGGACACCTACTTTATTTCCTATTGGAGCAGAAATATCTTTATTACATTATCTAGTGTGTCTGGCCAAGCAGAGTCCATAGAGAGGAGAGCAGGGGGTGAAAGAGGTCATGTAGAACCAGAAAGAGACACTGGCATGACACTGTGACATGTTAAGATCCCCTCCACTGAGCTGTGCCTTGCACAACAACATGAAACAAGGAAATGAGCCACAAATGTTTTCCTGACCCCCTAGCTACTCAAACGTGTACACGCACGCACACACACACACACACACACACACACACACAAAGATAAGGGTGGAAACAATAATTGCATAATAGTAAAAAATGAATTGATATTCTTATCACACAATAAAATCCTATGATAGATGCTTACAAGATGATTTAAATATATTGACTCAGTTAGCAATACAATTCCTTCCCTTCTCCAAGGGTAGGACTGCTCAACTAGACAGCAGCACTATGGCTATGTGTTCATCTTGTTTAGTGCACTGAGCTGACAAGGCTCCACTGAAAGGGAATTATATGTCCTCCGCTGGGTCTTCCCTCTAAATGAGAGCCATTGCCCCTATTAGATAAAGGTTAATAGTCATTTGGTGAAAAAAACTGCACATTTTATGTCTGATCTAGAACAAAAATACAACCAACTGAGGGTTGGATTTGTTGTCCACAGCATAATACCCTTCCTGGTTCTGAAAACTCCAAACATTTTAATTTTGACCATGTGAAAAGATTTTATGTTCATTTGTCTGTACCCTGCAGGCAGGAATCAATGACATTTGAAATAATTGTTGTTACAGGGGTAATCTCTGGAGGGAGAATGGGGCAAAACTGTAGAGAAGATTTGAGTAAATTACTGTGTCAGCTTCTATTTATTTGCGACAGGATTGCCAGAGGCAGCACTTCAAGATAGCCATTAGGAGTCGGGGCAATAAAGACAGAGCGTGTAGCCATTGTCGAAAAGTTAGCGTGTAATGCAGCAAGTTATCATCAAAGTGCTCCCTGTGGAGAGAGGAGGGCGCACACTGAGGAGCATACATGTGAGGAGAACCAATTATAGCTTCTCAAATCCCTCTTTCACAGGGGGAGAGGTCATAAATAGGTTGCTATGCTATAGATGTGTACATTCAGAGTTTATCAGGCATCAGCCCACATGGTGATGCTGTTTGTTTATAACAACATTAAAGCTAACAACCACTCTAAAAATCCACATCCAATCCACATGCTGTTCTCATGACAGTTCAGTTAGAATCTATGAACGTGAAAAAGACTCAACTAGTGATGCACGGGTCAGCTCTGACGTCACCCGCACCCGCCAGTATTTGCTATTTATCCCGCAGCTGCCCAATGTGATGAAAATTAAATTAATAAATATTACAGACCCACATCTGCATGAACCTGCATTTTTTGACATAATGTACCAGACCAAGTAATTTAAAACCATGAGACTTACATACGGTGCTTCTTAAGTCGTTACAGATGACGTAGCCGGCCCACCACCGTCCTCTTGAACCAGTTCATTACATTTCTCCCATGACTGCTTTTCTGTCCTCGCTTTCTCTTGATTTTTAACTCCCCAATTCAAAGTTTTTCCAGAATATTTTCCAAGTCTCGTGACATTTATTCACTTTTATCTTTGCTAGCTAGCTGCCTCTTGTTAGCAGTTCAGTTATCTTCGTTGACGTAAGGACCCCGCAAGAGGTCATCACACATGCCTGAGAGAAAAATATGCTAATTTATCAGATTCAGAAATGATTCAGAAAATTGTTTTTTCTGACTCAAATCCGCCCGGACTGCAGGTATACCTGCAGGTCAGAAGTTGACCCACACAATACTAGTCTCAACCAAAGTTAGAGAAAAGAATGCAAAGAGTCTAATTTATGGTGTCATAGAGCAAAACTTTCTCATGTATTTACACTGAGTAAGGGACTGACTTTGTGGCTCGTGGTAACGTGACAGGGTGATTTTGGTTGGGATATTGGCGCAGTCTCAGCTTAGCTTTCACAACTACCAAATGAAACTCATTTGTGATGTAAAAGTTCAAACAAACAAACAAGCATTATTACGCAGTTCCAGGATTGTCAATGGAACAGTTCCTGAATGTGCCTCTTGATGACATCACGGTCTTGTGATGTCACAGTCAGTCAATGTGGAAGTACACTATTAGCTCCAAATTAAATCACATGAAACTGCTTAGTTTTTAATAGTTTGCAAGTATAAGCTGGCTAATCCTTTTATACTGTTTAAAAGAATCCTGACCTTTGTAAGTGAATTTCTGAGGATTTTAACACAAGTAATGGTAAAACAATGAATATGTAAGGAAGTCATAATCCAGAGAAAAGCACCTTTTTAACCCCAGCCACTCAAATATGGTATGATAGCCAGGGGAGGCAGTGACTTTTAAATCCTGGACTTAGAGAGGGGGGGAAAGGATCAAACAATGAACAGGAAGTAGAGATGAAAAGGGAGGCTGCATTAATTAGATGGCTGCGATAGGCTACAGCAGTGAAGACAAGGCAGGGAGAAAAGGGATTGAAACTGTTTGTAGGGTCTGCCAAACAAATGGTGCAGGTCCCTGCGGGAAAGAGATTATTATGGGCTCTGTGTCTGTCAAACATGTGAACACAATACAAAAAAGGAGGGAGGGGGCCTGAGGCGGTGCTGCTGCCTCTGAGGGCCACGAGGACCCACGTTCTCCGCAGCAACACTGGCCCTGCCAAAGAATGTCTGTAATCCGCAGACTGACTGAGGTGATCCTGTGGCTCTCCCTGGCAATGCAGCAGGCTTCCCTATTGTCAGTAATGCTCAAAGAAGAGAGGGAGGAAGCCAGGGGGTAGGTGGTTGGGGGGGGAGCATTGGTGTCCCTGTCTCAGCCCGGCCTTATGAGAGCTCCCTGCCATTGTCCGAAAATTACAATTGCACTTTTCTGATCTTTTGTGCAGTCCTGTTGACAGTGGTTATTGACTAAGCGGTTGGACATGGAAAGGATATGACCCCCACCACCACCCAACCCTCCCTCCTCCGCTTTCTTCTTCTTTGGGGGGCTTCCATGAACAAGAGAGGAAGCAGGCCCAAGGTTTACATGTAGCATTAGACTTAAAAAGGGTTTGAGGAGGCTTATGCGAAAAAGGAAGACAGAGAGGGGCGGAGGCTGTGCCTCTGACAAAGACAGGGAAAGACACAATGTCCAAGGGAGAAAGTTAGAAGAAGAAGAAGGGAAGAAAGAAAAGAAAGCACAGACTTTTCCTCAATGTGAAGATTTTTTTCTCTCCCCTCAAACAGATGCTAAGGCAGATGGTGGCGAATTAGCAGAAGATGGGCAAAGAAGAAATGAGACAGTATATTAGAGGTCTGGGGAGGATGGACATAGCGAAATAAAGATTAAAGTGCCACTGCAGAGGGGAGGAAATCTCACCCAGGGGTTGTGGGAGGTCTGAGGTGTCATCTTAGAAACATAATGTACAATGGCTTTGGTGATGAGCGATATGCTGTGGGCCTTGTGTAGTGAGGAATACTGAGACCCACCATACATCAGCAATGCACAGTGTTTCTTATTATAGCACTAACTGGATGAAAAACATTTTATTAATATAGTAATGTGGTGAAAATGTGATTGGGTGAACAATAAAGACCAAACAGATGCAAATGCAAGTTACATGCTGAAGTGACAAAATGACTTACACAAAGCGCCCATGAATACTGAGCCTTGTTAAAAAGTAAAGCCTCTGTATGGATTAGCCCTGCAGAGGAAATGGCTCCCAGTATTGACATTGGAAAAAGAACCAAGTGAATGTTGTCAGTAAATGCATTTGGAATTGTCTTCAAGTATAATGTATACATGAGTACCCTTAAAGTGCAAAAACCATACATTTATCATTTCACTTAGTTGTGGCACTTCAATTGTTATATGTGTATACTGCACACTCATATAAAGTCACAATAGAATTTAGTATAATGGCTTTATACTAAATTCTATACATCTATAAATGGAAAACATCCCCTTCAGTTATTTATGTTGAGTATCCATTAGTTTGAGAGATTGACAGAAATAAAAATAGTGAAAGAACACACTAGGTTAAAACTACACAAGATAACAACCAGTAATTCTGGCTGCCTATTAGATTTATCTGGTGCAGGCTGGAGGAAAGCATGCACTTTGTCTTCAGACATGAAAACAGCATCTCAAGTGTTACAATTCCAGAGGGGGTAAAGTGGAATTGCTGTTTTTACATTTCTGTATCATTTTTGCCCATAAGGAATATGGATAACAAATGAAATATTCAGCCCCATTGTCTGATTTATTTCTTTTATTATCTGCAAATATCACCCCGGCAATTTAAAGGATAGCTCGCTTCATTCTGGGCCTTTTCGCTGGGGGCCTGACAGCCTATCAACTTTATACCGCATAAACAGGTCAGGATTGTCTGAGCGTTCCAATATGTTATACTTTAAGGTTTTGAGCACACAGAATTTCTAAATAGAAATTGAAAAAAGGGAAAAAAGCATCCTTAAGGGGATGCTATAGAGCCCCTTGCCCAAGAAATGATAAATTTGCACTGTGTCCATTTTTGAAACGGGGGAACAAAATGTTATTAATTTCAAACCAACTGGAGACCTCCGTATCACAATTTCTCAGACTGTAAGTAATATTACCCTCCTGGAGAAGATGATTGACTGACAGGCGCTCTACCTTGGCTTTTTGTGTGGGTTGAGTGTTTTGGAGCATCCCTGCGCTCCAGTTTGTCTTGAAGCAGTCATAAGATATAATAAGCCCCAGTTCTTGCTCTCGGCTGGTGCTTTGACTTCACAGTAACTCCTATTTGTGTTTCATAATTGACCATAGATATACCATGGAGAGCCCCCTTCCCCGGAAAAATAAGTATGGATAGAGAAATACAGAAATAGAGGATTTCATTAGAGGGGTTGAGCAAACATAGGCTATAACTATCTATGGTTAGTTTTCAGGTTAGGTGTCATTTATTAAGTCCAATTGTAAATTAGTCACAATTCAGTTGGTTGTACAGTAAAAAACAAAATGGGGAATTTGTGAAAATATCATGGTTTTTGTTTTTCCTCAAGATAAGGATAGGTATAATATAATTTTATTTTCATGTAATTTTACATAACTGACATCTCTCCTTGGTGCTAAATAGTGTCCAATGTGGTTTGTCAATAATGTATGTAATAATGTGTAATTACCCTTTAACAATGTTGTTTAGGCGGTCATTAATTTCTCATTTCTATTCTATTCCATATAAAACACAATAACTCTGTACGTACCATTCATTTACCCACAGTGATTTTCACAGTGATGAATGAATCATGGTAAATTTCACTTGACGTAAAGTTGCAACAAGCACAAAAATATAATACTTTGCCTCTGAAAGCCAAATAAAAAACTGTTTTATTGTTGATGACCAATAACTGAGACAAATTTATAAGAATGTGTCCTGCCTCATAATAACTACAAAGCATTCAGTCAAATTGTATCATAAACTTGCCAGAGAGGAATAGGTTTGCCCTCTGACCTTGAGAGAAATGCTGGCTCCCTGCTGCAGGTTGCTTTGCCTTTCTGTACCTTGCAGGTACTGCCTTTTTTTCACTCTGTATTTCCAAACACACAGGCTAAAGATAGTTATTCCACCTTGAACCGATCTACAGCACCTCCCCGGAGAGCACAGGTCCCCCTTGTGAAACCTCATACAGTATAGCATTTCTCACTTACTAAAAGGGGAATCGAATGGCAGGGGGGAGAATATTCAGCAAGCCTCACTTTAAATCAAGATAAAAGACTGAAATGGGAAATAATAGGGGGAACAAACCCCTGGACGGCCCAGGCCCCTAATGGAAACACATGGCTGAAGGCTGAGGTGTTGTCAGCAGCCAACACTG